>JANAVB010017197.1:5918838-6142047 GCA_029216955.1 Iris pallida | reverse complement strand
ATATATATACACTAAAAACTGGCTCAGCCCAAGATATGGGTGCACAGTCCAGCCCAAAATATGTTGATAATATTTGGACTTATCATAGTTGGGCCAGGCCTGGAACAGCTCAACCCAAATTAGCCCCAAAACCCAAATCCATTAAATTCTCTAAAATATCAAATCCCATTAAATTCTCTAATAATATATTCTTCTTTTTTTATAGGGCCCGCCTAGAGGGGCACCCAGCCCATGGCTAATCCTTTCCCTCCATGATGTTCTCTCAAGAGAGAGAAGCATTCACTCAAAAAATATTTTTGAAAATGAGGAAGAAAGATGGGACAAGAAAAGAAGGGAGCGGCTCACCCAGGGGATTCGTTGGAACGCCGACACAGGGAAGAAACAGAGCCTCTCTGCGAGCTCTGGCACGACGAGATCCACCACTGGTCGCGGTGGAACCACATGCTAGAGGCGTGTGGCAGAGCTCCACGAGGCGCGGGTCGGCTCATCGGCGCGTGTCACGCCCCAGAACCAGAATACTGGAGAGCGGGGCAGACATAGCCAGCTACGTATATTGAAATAGAATACATCTCAACTATACGGTCACGGCTGTCTAGATATAGGGTTACTACAAGCCAGCATCTCTTAAGGTCAAGCCTATTGTCTCAATCTCAAGCAATTAACAGAGTTACAAGATATAGAGCATCAAATATATATATAAGGTGTCCCAATATTACTATTAGATGATCATGAAGCTAGTCGTACAAAATGATGGGACTAGAAAGAGTTCAGTCTATCATGATCAACCCTAATTGTTAATCATGTTACAGCCCGTAGGCAGACAGTAAGTAAATGTGCATCGAGCTAACAGGTGCTCGTCGGCTAAAGCCTCAAAAGAATAATTTACATATAAGTGGGTGAAACAAAAGGAAAACCCACTTTGGCCCGGGTTCCGTCTAGTTGTCACCATGGGCTGGAAGTTGGTAGATCCTCGGGAGCTGCTCCGAAATCTGGCCACACAAAACCAGCGGGTCAAACCCCAGAAAGAGCAAGTGCCACAAGGAGGCCACAAATAAGAACAAAGCCAGCATATCAGAACATAAAAATAAAAGGAAAGTACAAGTAATAAAGTACACAGGGCGATAAACGACTAGGGACGTGGAACCATTCCGGGAGCCAGTTACAATCCTTAAACCATACAAGGACCGGGGTTGTAACCCTTCGCCTGAATAGCTCACTGTCTCTACTCATTTATCGTTAAGATAAGTAAAACAAACATGCTCAGGAGATAGCAGGTACTGGAGCTAGACAAGACTTAGACAAGGCTGGACACCATCCATTCGCAATCGGCCAAACAAATACTACGGCTTACTACTTTAACTAACTAGGGTTATCACAATCCTAATTACTAACAAGATGCAAGTGAGAATTCCAGTCCCAAGCCCTGCAGACTATCCAGTTATCCTTCCGCGGGTTGAGAGTTATAGGTGGGTACATTGCCGGGAGACAAATGTACCCTTAGGTGACTTAGAGGGTGCAACACATGACAGTGTGCTGGAAATGTGCTCTACTCGTCGGCAAGCTACAAGTCCATTAAAGCGCCAGATAACGAGATTGCAGTGACTGGGAATTCTCCATGTTCTAGTTTGATCTAATAATTAGCCTAATCCAACTTAGCGCGAGTCCCTGGCCGTGGTACCCAGGAAGTCACGTCCTAGACATGATGCAAGACAAGACAAGTGGATTGTACAAGCAAGCAAGCAGGAGCACCCATGGTGTCAAGTTAATTATACGAGTCAAGTTACAAGTTACAAGTCAAGTCAAGTCAGGAGTGCGCCGCCACGGGCCACTATCAGTTATCAAGATAAAATCATGTCAGGGTACTGTTAGGGGGTGCGCCACAACGGGCCACTATCATGTCAGATTGGTCAGGTTAGGAGTGCACCACTACGGGTCATGTCGTTTATGCTAGTTCCTTGTCATACCATGCTATGTACAATAGTCTTCCAAACATATTAAGCAAAATCAAGTTCATGTCAAAAGGCGTAAGGATATAAATGGGCGTAAAATACCTAATAAAATACTAATATAAATTGGACTATAGAAGAGCCAAGATCAAGAAATAACAAATTCATCATAGACAAGTAGGTTGTGTAGGGTATGTACTGCACAGGGTGCCAAGTGCGCAGGGTGAGCTGCGCAGGGGGAGCTGCGCAGGGGTGAGCTGCGCAGGGTAAGTGCGCAGGGTGAGCTGTGCAGGGGTGAGCTGCGGGGTACCAAGTGCGCAGGGTGAGCTGCGCAGGGGTGAGCTGTGCAGGGTGAGCTGCGCAGGGGTGGATGGCGCAGCAGATGGATTACGCTGGATCAGGTTGCGCAGGAATGGATGGCGCAGGGTCAGAGACGCATGAGTGGAGTGCGCAGGGATAGATTGCGCATGAGCGGTGCACATGAGCAGACTGCGCATGAGCAGACTGCGCATGAGCAGACTGCGCGTGATCCATGCGCACTCGGGTTGAGCACGTTCGCCAAGGGGCAAGCTGCGAGGTCGCGCTGCGCTAAAGAGCGCTGGCCGGGGGATGCGCAATCCAGCCCTGCGCTAAAGAGCGCAGGCTGCTGTCTTCTTCTCCAGGCCGAGAAGAGACTCCAAGAACTCTAAGGTTCAAAACTTCATATCTTGGTAAAATCAAAACCAAATCTAGATTTTCAAAGGTCTAACTTGAGTAAAATTGAATTCTCTTCCACATGGAAGCATCAAAACCCACAAAAATCCAAACAAAATAGATCAAAACCATGTAAATCCAAAATAGTCAAAACCTAGATCTAGAAAAATGAAAGCTCCAAATCACAAAATGTCAAGTTCTAAAGTTGTTCTCCATGGCCTAATCTAGTTAATAGAATAAAAAGTGGTGTTTATTTGATGGCAAGGTGCACTTGCCTATGGTTGGGGAGTTGTGTAGAGGAAGAAGAAGAGAGATGGAGAAGTAAATGAAAATAAGAGGAGAGAGAAAGTTAGGTAGGATTTAATGGAGGTGGGGTGTGTTGTGTTGAGGGTAGAGTGTAGGTTAAAGTGTTCCACTCATGATGAACCAAACCAAACCAACTCTACAAAATAAAACCAAGCCATGGTCCAAACCCATTTACGAGAAACCAAAATCCGCAAGTCGAGAAAAAATACGTGCCAAAAATCAATTACGAGTACAAATACGAAATACAGGAAATGGGGTGACAACTCTACCCACCTTCAAAGAATTCCGTCCTCGAATTTAATCAAGGGGCTAGATTGTCACGACAAGCTAACTAAGCACAGAAAGCTACACTAAGCAGTTCAATCATACAATCATACAATGCAAGCAAGGAAGGGAAAACGTAAGGCATAAGAAAGACATTATACCTCACGAGTCAAACAGGTAGGGATATCGCGATCGGATGTCGTCCTCACGCTCCCATGTTGACTCACCTAGAGAGTGATGACCCCAAGCAACACGGACTAAGTTAATAGTCTTGTTCTTGAGCGTCTTTTCTCTCCGGTCCAAAATAGACACGGGCCTCTCCTCATACGAAAGGTTGGTACCAACAACCAATTCCGAATGATCTAGGATATGGCTCGGATTCGAGATGTACCGTCTTAATTGGGATACATGGAATACATGTACCTCACTTAGCGACGGCGGAAGAGCGAGACGATAGGACACATCGCCTACTCGCTCCAGAATATCGAACGGCCCTATATACCTGGACTAAGCTTTCCCCGTACGCCAAAACGAATGACGCCGCGGGTAGGCGATCCTAAGGAATACATGGTCGCGACGGCAAATTCTAAGGGACGCCGATGAGCATCTGCCCAATGGCGCTGGCGATCCTGAGCAACTCGGAGGTGATCTCTGACTTTCCTGACCACTTCAACCGTTGAGAAATCAGTTCTGGACCAAGCATCTGCCTCTCTCGACATCGTCCATGCTAACGGGGATCTGTACTTCCTGCCATACAGAGCCTCGAAGGGTGCCATCTGGATACTGGCCTGAAAACTATTATTGTACGAGAATTCCACCAGGTGCAGGTGATCCTCCCACGAACCACCGAAGTCAAGGGTACACGACCGCAACATATCTTCGAGAGTTTGTATAGTACGCTCTGACTGTCCATCTGTCTGCGGGTGATACGCTGAGCTGAACTTGAGACGAGTTCCCAAACTTTGATGAAGACTGCGCCAGAAGTGCGATGTGAATCTCGTATCCCTGTCTGATACTATGCTGACTGGCACTCCATGAAGTCGGACGATCTGCCTAGATACATCTCTGCTAGCTGCCGTCGATTGTCCAACTCTAAATGGAAGAAAGTGTGCCACCTTGGTAAGCCTGTCCACAATGACCCAAATAGCATCTCTGCCTGCCGGAGATCTGGGTAGTCCAGTCACGAAATCCATGGTTATGTGCTCCATTTCCATTCTGGATCGGTAAAGGTTGAAGAAGTCCAGCTGGCCTCTGATGTTCAGCCTTGACTTGTTGGCAAACCAAACATCGAGAGACATATCGGGCTATCTCCCTCTTCATACCATTCCACCAAAAGTGCTGACGAATATCGGTACATCTTCGTGCTGCCTGGGTGGATGGAATACTGCGAACTGTGGGCCTCTGCCATGACTTCCTGTCTGATATCTCACTGGGTACACAAAGACGCGTGCCGTGTCGAAGTGTACCATCCTCATGAATACATAACTCGGCCTTCTCCTGCCTCGCACTCTGCTCTGAGCCGCTGAATCTTGGAATCTGAACTGTGCTGTCCGGATCCTCTCAACTATGGTGGACTGAATCTGTAGGCTGGCCATCAAGGCCATATTGGAAGGAAGAATCACTTCAATTCCCATCTTCTGAAGATCTGCCAATAGCTCTGGTTGCGCCGTCAGGAAATAAACTCCGGCTCTCCTGCTCAATGCATCTGCTATACGTTGGCCTTCCCTGGGTGATACTGCAAGTCCACATCATAGTCCACAAGTAGCTCGAGCCATCTTCTCTGCCGTATATTAAGATCCTTCTGGGTGAAGACATACTTCAGGCTCTTATGATCAGTAAATCTCTACTCTGTCTCCGTACAAGTAGTGCCTCCACAACTTAAGTGCAAACACTACTGCTGCTAGCTCCAAGTCGTAGGTCGGGTAATTCTTCTCATGATCACGGAGTTGACGTGACGTATAACCAATTACCTTTCCATGCTGCATCAAAACACATCCCAATCCTCTGCCTGAAGCGTCGAAAAACTGTGAATCCTCCGGTCCCATCTGGAAGGGTGGGAGCCGTTATCAAACCTCGCTTCAACTTCTCAATGATTCCTGACATTCTGCGGTCGAAATGAATGGCACATCCTTGCGGGTCAACTGGGTCATCGGTGCTGAAATCCTTGCAAAATCAGAGACGAACCGCCGGTAGTAGCCGGCCAATCCAAGAAGCTGCGAACTTCTGCCACTGAGCTGGGTACTGGCCATGACTCGATAGCCACAATCTTCTGGGGATCCACTTCCACTCCTCCTCTGGTAATGATGTGACCCAAGTAAGAAATACGATCGAGCCAGAACTCGCATTTACTGAACTTGGTGTACAACTGGTGCTCTCTGAGAATCTGGAGGACAACTCTGAGATGCTGCTCATGCTCTGCTTCACTCTTGCTGTAGACCAGGATGTCATCAAGGAACACTATCACAAACTGATCCAAGTAAGGCATGAAAATACGGTTCATGAGGTCCATGAACACCGCCGGCGCATTGGTCCGCTCCAAAGGGCATAACTAGAAACTCCCAATGCCCGTACCTAGATCTGAACGCCGTCTTCGAGATGTCCTGCTCTCTGACTCTGATTTGGTGGTATCCTGACCGCAAGTCTATCTTCGAGAAAACTGAAGCCCCCTTGAGTTGATCAAACAAGTCATCTATCCTCGGGAGAGGGTATCTGTTCTTGATTGTCACTGAGTTCAAGGTACGATAATCAACACATAGCCTGGACGTACCATCCTTCTTTTTCACAAGAAGCATCGGGGCTCCCCAAGGTGATCCACTAGCACGAATGAATCCCTTGGTTCTAAGTTCTTCAATCATCTTGTACAAAATCTCCAACTCTGAAGGCGCCATTCTGTAGACTCGCTCTGATACTGGTGCTGTCCCGGGAATCAAGTCGATGGTGAACTCGATCTCCCACTCTGGTGGAATCCCTGGAAGTTCCTCTGGAAAGACATCTGGAAACTCTTCAACTATCCGGGGCAACTGCACTGCTGCTACTGCCATCCGCAATACTGGAGGAGATGGCTCGACTGTGCCTCTGGAAAATAAAAACTCTGGCTCTCCGGGAATACTAAAGACAACTCTGCCAACATGGCAGTCTATCCTAGCATAATGGTTCCTCAACCAATCCATGCCTAGGACTACATCATAGTCAGCCATAGGGAACTCTATGAATCTAGCGGGGAACTCCCTACCGCTAACTACGATCCGACACGAGGAAAACACTCGATCTACTCCCACAAGACCATTACCAGTAAGTATATTGAGCCTCACTGATAATGACTCGGGCTCCAATCCTGTCCGTGTCGCGAATCGTGCAGACATGAATGAATGCGATGCACCAGAATCAAATAATACAGATGTTGGAAAGGTGTTGACGAGAATAGTACCTGCCAGTACCTCACCTGGTGCAACTTCTTCTTCCATGGTCATCATCATAGCCTGACCTCTAGCTGCGGGTCCTCTCTGTTGGAAACTCCTCTGTCGGTTCTGTGCTGGAGCCTGGGTGATCTGCTGCTGGTTCTGCTGCTGAAAGGCCTGGGCCTGAGGCAACAATGGCCTCGGGTACTGCTGCTGCTGCTGCTGGACTGGAACTGGGGCTGGTCCTCTCACCGAAGAACTAGAAAGGTTGGATGATGATGGACCTCTCCTATTCGGGCAGGTTCCTATCTGGTGGTCTGCTCCTCCACAAGCCAGGCACAACCCCTGTGCCCTACGACACTCTGCCACTACATGGCCCGGCTTCCCGTAATGAGAACATCCTACCGCGGAAGACTACTTCTGCTTCTGCTGCTGCGGATACGTCGGGGTTGAATGCTGAACCGATGTCACTGAGGCCGCCCGTCTCGGAGTTCCAATGGTTATACCCCTAGCTGCCGGGGCTGGAGCTGAAGATTGGTGCATCTGGTTGTGGGACCGCTTCCTGTCTCCGGTCCTGTCCACAATTCTCCGGGAGGTATACTCATGCCTCCTTGCTGCCTTCAACACTGCATCGAACGTCTGGTGCTCGAACTGCTCCACAGCCAATAATATCTCTAAATGCAGTCCCTGCTGGAACCGCTGGGCCCTATCGAATTCGGTTGCCACCAAGGTGGGGGCGAACCTACTCAGCCTGGAAAACTTGGTCGCATAGCCATCGACCGTCTTGCCTCCTTGCTTCAAGTTGGTGAATCTGGTCTGCAGGTCGTACCGTGCTACCGCATCGAAGTACTTTGTCTGGAACCTCTCTCTGAACGTCGCCCAAGTGACTGGTGCTGCTAATCCCATGGCCTGAGCTGCCCACCAATCGCGAGCCAAGTCTAACAACTGTAGGCGTACCACCGCTACCTTCTCATTCTCAGGTGTCCTAGCTGCTTCTAGAACCACCTCGGTATCCTGAAGCCAAGCGTCCGCGGCAATCGCATCTTCACTGCCGTCAAAGAAGGGAGGGTTCAAGCGCTTGAAACTGTTGGCCGCTTGATTCCCTTGGGGACCTCCTCGGTTTAGTGCATCATGAACTTCCTGGTGCAAGGCGTCGCCTCGACGATCTTGGGATGCAAGCAGTTCTCTGATAAGTCCTACCAAAGGTCCCTCATCCTGTCTAGCTGGTTTGAACGGGCGGAGCTGCCTGAACTGGAGGTTCCGAGCCTCCGGGAAGCATAACTCGGGAGGCTACTCCAGAGTGCTGAGCTTGATCTTCCTGGCGCTGGGGTGCTTGCCGTACTTCCTCTGGCTGGTTGGCAGGTCCGGGAGCAATGCCGCTGAAGAAGACGACATAGGGAACAGTAAGGAAAAGACCAGGACAGATCAATGATACAAGCATGTGATCAGGTCAAGAATCTCAGGGATTTGAAGATACGAGCAGAGATCAAGGGCGAATATTGATTGAGACATCTATTCGGTAAACCCTCATATTTCTTGATTGACAAGACCTGCATGGGCCACCACTTAAACCATGTCACGCCCCAGAACCAGAATACTGGAGAGCGGGGGCAGACATAGCCAGCTACGTATATTGAAATAGAATACTCTCAACTATACGGTCACGGCTGTCTAGATATGAGGGTTTACTACAAGCCAGCAGTCTCTTAAGGTCAAGCCTATTGTCTCAATCTCAAGCAATTAACAGAGTTACAAGATATTAGAGCATCAAATATATATATATAAGGCGTCCCAAATATTACATATTGGATGATCATGAAGCTAGTCGTACAAATGATGGGACTAGCAAGAGTTCAGTCATACAATCAACCCTAGGATTTGTTAATCATGTTTACAGCCCGTAGGCAGACAGTAAGTAAATGTACATCGAGCTAACAGGTGCTCGTCGGCTAAACGTCTCAAAAGAATAATTTACATATAAGTGGGTGAAACAAAAAGAAAACCCACTCTTGGCCCGGGTTCCGTCTAGTTGTCACCATTGGGCTGGAAGCTTGGTAGATCCTCGGGAGCTGCTCCTAAATCTGGCCACACCAAACCCAGCTGGGTCAAACCCCAGAAAGAGCAAGTGCCATAAAGGAGGCCACAAATAAGAACAAAGCCAGCATATCAGAACATAAGAATAAAGGAAAGTACAAGTAATAAAGTACACAGGGCGATAAACGACTAGGGACGTGGAACCATTCCGGGAGCCAGGTTACAATCCTTAACCATACAAGGACCGGGGTTGTAACCCTTCGCCTGAATAGCTCACTGTCTCTACTCATTATCGTTAAGATAAGTAAAACAAACATGCTCAGGAGATAGCAGGTACTGGAGCTAGACAAGACTTAGACAAGGCTGGACACCATCCATTCGCAATCGGCCAAACAAATACTACGGCTTACTACTTTAACTAACTAGGGTTATCACAATCCTAATTACTAACAAGATGCAAGTAAGAATTCCAGTCCCAAGCCCTGCAGACTATCTAGTTATCCTTCCGCGGGTTGAGAGTTATAGGTGGGTACATTGCCCGGGAGACAAATGTACCCTTAGGTGACTTAGAGGGTGCAACACATGACAGTGTGCTGGAAATGTGCTCTACTCGTCGGCAAGCTACAAGTCCATTAAAGTGCCCAGATAACGAGATTGCCTGTGACTGGGAATTCTCCATGTTCTAGTTTGATCTAATAATTAGCCTAATCCAACTTAGCGCGAGTCCCTGGCCGTGGTACCCAGGAAGTCACGTCCTAGACATGATGCAAGACAAGACAAGTGGATTGTACAAGCAAGCAAGCAGGAGCACCCACGGTGTCAAGTTAATTATACGAGTCAAGTTACAAGTTACAAGTCAAGTCAAGTCAGGAGTGCGCCGCCACGGGCCACTATCAAGTTATCAAGATAAATCATGTCAGGGTACTTGTTAGGGGTGCGCCACGACGGGCCACTATCATGTCAGATTGGTCATGTCAGGAGTGCACCACTACGGTTCACTGTCGTGTTATGCTAGTTCCTTGTCATACCATGCTATGTACAATAGTCATTCCAAACATATTAAGCAAAATCAAGTTCATGTCAAAAGGTGTAAGGATATGAATGGGCGTAAAATACCTAATAAAATACTAATATAAAATAGGACTATAGAAGAGCCAAGATCAAGAAATAACAAATTTATCATAGACAAGTAGGTTGTGCAGGGTATATACTGCGCAGGGTGCCAAGTGCGCAGGGTGAGCTGCGCAGGGGTGAGCTGCGCAGGGTACCAAGTGCGCAGGGTGAGCTGCGCAGGGGTGAGCTGCGCAGGGTGAGCTGCGCAGGGGTGGATGGCGCAGCAGATGGATTACGCTGGATCAGGTTGTGCAGGAATGGATGGTGCAGGGTCAGATTGTGCATGAGTGGAGTGCGCAGGGATAGATTGCGCATGAGCAGACTGCGCATGAGCAGACTGCGCGTGAATCCATGCGCACTCGGGTTGAGCGCAGTTCGCCAAGGGGCAAGCTGCGCGGTCGACGCTGCGCTAAAGAGCGCTGGCCGAGGGGGATGCACAATCCAGCCCTGCGCTAAAGAGCGCAGGCTGCTGTCTTCTTCTCCAGGCCGAGAAGAAGACTCCAAGAACTCTAAGGTTCAAAACTTCATATCTTGGTAAAATCAAAACCAAATCTAGATTTTCAAAGGTCTAACTTGAGTAAAATTGAATTCTCTTCCACATGGAAGCATCAAAACCCACAAAAATCCAAACAAAATAGATCAAAACCATGTAAATCCGAAAATAGTCAAAACCTAGATCTAGAAAAATGAAAGCTCCAAATCACAAAATGTCAAGTTCTAAAGTTGTTTTCCATGGCCTAATCTAGTTAATGGACGAATAAAAGTGGTGCTTATTTGATGGCAAGGTGCACTTGCCTATGGGTTGGGGAGTTGTGTAGAGGAAGGAAGAAGAAGGAGATGGAGAAGTAAATGAAAAATAAAGAGGAGAGAGAAAAGTTAGGTAGGATTTAATGGAGGTGGGTGTGTTGTGTTGAGGGTAGAGTGTAGGTTAAAGTGTTCCACTCATGATGAACCAAACCAAACCAACTCTACAAAATAAAACCAAGCCATGGTCCAAACCCATTTACGAGAAACCAAAATCCGCAAGTCGAGAAAAAATACGTGCCAAAAATCAATTACGAGTACAAATACGAAATACAGGAAATGGGGGTGACAGCGCGGATCTGGTTGGGTGGCAGCGTTGGAGGAGCTCGAGCGCGCAGGGAGGCATGAAGGTTGAAGGCGGAGGAGATCGGGGTCGGCGGATGTCTTGCCCCGATTTCCGTAGAGTCATTTATCTCTTGGAATCAATCGTCCTCGCTTGGGTGTGATGTCGTACAAGTCTGATTTTGTACTTGTACAAGGCAAAGATGGTAAACAATTGATAATCTTCAAATAGGAACACATCACAGCGACAAAAACAGACAAATTGAAGTTAATAAGGATATTCTTTCTTATCGAAAAGAAACACATCACTGATTTATAGCAGCGGAGATAAGCAGATAACTTGAGTCGCACAGAGATATGAAAAATGAATTCCCTTTATTAATAATTATATAAGAGTACAAGACTTGTATTGAAATACACTGCTTACAACACGTCTTAGTTTACATTGAAAGCCAACTAACAATGCTTTAAAGCTTACATTTGATACTTTGATACATTGGATTACAACTCGATATACCGACTTGGCTTACAACTCACTGGTACAACTGATTACACTGTTCCATACATTATTGCCCTTTATAAACAGAAGACATCATCTTTTGCAATGAGAGCTTCTGCATGTCCAACAAATCTTCGATGTCGCGGGACAGATCAAGCCAATCTTCGTGTATAGAACTTCCCAAGAATGAGCACCTGCCCACACGTGGGTCAGTACATCATCTATGTACTGGCGAGCAGAATCCAACCCACTCGCCTAAACCGATACTAAATGGTCAATTTTAGCAAGCATTTATTAGAATGATCTTTCTAGTTAGGGCCTAGCATCAGTTTACAGTTCATGGTCAATAATCATAGTGAAGCATGTAAACATATTCTTAGCAACGTTCATGTGAAGATTTCATTAAGGCATCGTTAATACTAACATATTTAACATGTTACGACAATTCTCATAGAAGGCATCGCTTAGCATGTAAGTTATGTTTAAGCAGTTTCATAGCAGGCAACATGTTGGCATACTGAATTTAACATGTTAAGAATGTTCTCATTTGAAAGGCAATATCACAACATCATTTTATTTAGCATGTTAAGCAGGCAAGTTGAACCAACATGTATACTGAATATATCATATTTACTTGATTTCTTACCGATAGCCGACTCTCGTACCTACATCAAATACTGGTTTACAGATATACTTACTCTGCCTGCATAAAATATTCATTAGTGTGCATCCTGACTACATGGCCATTGGTGTTATTATTATATAACCATTTCGGACATTGCCATATAGGACGTCATAGGGTATGCGACGCACCATTTTACCAGGTTGCGAGCCCGAATGAAATGTCCCGATACCACGTACCCTTAAAGTACGTTTACACTTCCCCCATGGTCAGATCGGTCCCTATAATGTCCCGGGGTACCGTCGGAGGAAGCAGTCACCCCCTTATATACAAGTTGTCCCTGACCATGCGAATGCGTGTCCGACTCGATTGTGAACATAAAATGCATGATAAAATATTGGAATAAGTAAAGACAATAGTGCATCATTCAACTCATCTACGTCGTTTTCAACGACTCATCATTTCCAACATTTTAATCATTCCACTTGGTGATCTCGACGATATCAAGCCTCATCATTTCTCATTCATTGGTTCATTGCAACATTTCTCATAATATTCCTTCCAAGGAGGAATAACCAGCATTCATTCAATTCAAAGGGACCTGTAGCATTTTATTCATTTCATAGGAACATTTATTCTTTCTTTTATTGCTTATAAGAAAACAGGCAGTATTTCGTATCTTTGTGACAGTTACACAGAGTAAACATGATTCTAGCATTTCATTCTGTTTATTGAGTTAATAGCATAGCCAGTTCGTTTCTCATGTGACATTCATAAAGCATCTCATTAAGTGTTCTACTTATTCCGGCAACGTTAAGCGTAAGGGACATTATCGATTCATTTCATGGCATCAATTCACATTAGCAGTTCAAGTGTGATTCATTCAATAGTTCAATGCTCATGTGTTGTTCATTTCAACATTAGGCAGCATAAGCATCTCTATTGATTAGCAATCAAAACATGGGACATTTAATGACAATTCATAGCATTTCAATACAATACGCTATTTTATTAAGCATGAAGGAGTAAGGAGGAGGAAGGACAGTTCACTCACTTGCATAAAGGGTCTTCCTGTTTCGATCGCACATATTCTCACTAGGTGTAGCTCAACCAGCGAGCCACGTTCTAATATCCATTCTGTCTAGTCATCTAAGAGAGACTGTATCAGTCTCAATTTTTTTGATTACCAACACAAGTCACGGTCCAACATTCTGATCGCATCTAATAAGCCAACTCAAATGCCTCACGCGGAGCGGGGCATTATATAATATACCACTTAGAAAAGTTTCGTCCTCGAAACTTAAAGGAACAACTCATTCTACTAATTCACTTAGTCACAACAACTTACTCATTCAGCTTAAATTCAATATTTATTTTAGCATACTCGGCCATCTCAAAATTACTATCTAATTGTACCACTTAACTCATCAATGATTCATTCTGTCGTTCTCTTTTCCCAAAGTATTTGTACTTCTCATTGATTCACCCCCATTCTTTCAGTATTGTTATATTCGTCGGAGCCTACCACTTCGTTTGAATTCATACACATATCTCAGGCGTCCCTAAAATATATGCATTCAGCCAAAGTCTGTGCTAGTACGATTCGATAAGCTCTTCCGACAATGGTATCTTGTCGCAGCTTATCACATCGGTTAGATCCATGCACATACTTTAGGCGTCCCCAAAATATATGTATTTCAGCCAACTTCTGTGTTAGTGTGATTTCGATAAGCCATGGTGCAACTCCCTTTCCCAAATCCGACTTAGCATCCTTTCAATTGACTTATTGTTTCGTTCTCTCTCGCCACAATCGCTATCTTTCAAGCCACAACACTTAACATTAGGGACAACTCAGATATGTTCTTTATCTAAGCATAATATTTCTAACATTCGGGCCAAGGGCCTAACATAGAGCCAACCATACTAATAGTTCACAACATGCAATCCTATTACTTTCCGAATCCAACGATATTTCTCACCGAGGCAAATCGTCTTTTCTAAAAGATACAATCCGAAGTCATCCACTATCGATTACCCGAGCCAAGGGTACAATTCTATACGATAGTCAAGGTTAACCCAGCTACCCGACTTTAAATACCGATACAACATTTCTGTCATGAGCAGTTAATTCCATCTCATGGAATAATTTACTACTCGATACGTACAACTCAAGTCTCATCCCACGATTCCAGTTCCGGCTAAGGCCGACATATTTCTTCACAAGGGTTAAACATCTCTAAGGCTCACGTTGTAGCATATACTGACAATATATACTTTCTTAGGTCATATTCATCACCATCTCTCATTCAATACCAAAGGTTATCCTACGGGTCGCCAACGGTCACCTATTATTCGGTCAAGTCTCTAAGGTTAGCTATACCAACAACTAAACCTAATCACTTGGTGATTTCCCTAGAATGGACGGCTACTAGGGTTATACTAGTTTCTTATTCTTAGGGCCAACAAGCACAAACAGTTTCAAGCAACTCTACCCAAACATATGGGTATAAACTCAATCGGAACGACTAATCCCTATTGTCAACTATGCCAACAATTGGTTATGCAGCCCACAGTCGCTAGGATCAAGTCTATCTATCTAGGGTCATCCTCAAGAAACTAATTCCTACAGAGGCTCATTCTAGACTTACCCAACGATCGACGAAGGTTGATCTAGCAACATTATTGTCTAATTACCAATCCAACATACTATTTCCAGCGTTCTAATAATCCATCATGTAAATTCCTGACGATATAATTTTATTCCAATTCTTTCGTACCAACACGGATCTATATACCGAGGCTAACTATTCAAGGGTCATTGATTCTGATAGAGTCACAACAAGACTATAGAATCATACTATTCCGTCTGTATGACAATGTCATACCACTAAGTCATAAGCCAGCAATCTATATTCCAACCGACAGCCGTCTATACCGTCACACCATCTACCGACACTATCCAACACATTTTGTTGTTCTAAATCCCGTTCGTTTTCCAACCATCAAAATCTCACACGAACATTTATAATTTATCATATCGCAAGGGTCGAGTAATCCATTCGAATTAATCTAATAATTCGTGTATCAATTAACCATTCTCTATGCAACACAAATATTCAGGGTCACTACTTGTTACTTTTGTGATATAATTCAATCCCTCAACATACATGCACATATGCAACGACTATCTATTTTGCCAAGCACGATCTCGTACTTCTGATTCTATTCGTTGAGGATCAAGATGGATTAGCACCTATCGCACCTTAGGATCATAGCACAGATTTCCAACATACATTCGAGTCACCGATGATATTTCTAAAACTTTTTAATTTAGCAACCAACTTGTAATAGTCACACATGATTCTCATCCAACTAGTCGCAACTATCATTCCATGTTCTAAGCCATACAACATTCGCTAGCCAAATTTATTACCCATAATATAACTATTATCCTGCTAGTCTGAGTCCTTATTCGACTGAGCAATTTCTAACCAAGGCACCCGTTATAATTTCTGACAATCTCGCTACCCAGCATAACAGCACCGTCAAGGGACACTCACCTAACAATATGGCATGACTCTCAGCTACGTCTCGGTACTACCCAATACTCATAGATAGACTGATTGTCATTCTACGAAAAGGGTTATGATACATCTCATTTTGAAGTGGTAGAGGCAATATACCACTCAGAAACGAAGCCAATCCGTAAACCATACCAACGTAAGTATATTTCAGACATTCGTGATCTATAATGATCACAACACAAAGCCAACATCTCAGGGTCTCAAATCACAAGCCAACACACATGAGTCAACTCATCAATTCTGTTGAAATCATCCATCAATCGTTTCATTCGATGTTCTTTTTTCCCAATGTAACATGCAATTCTTAATATCTTATAGCACACATATCCACTTTTCTCTATTCCTATATTCTGAACATCACTCACGAATAGCATACTATGGCATCGAGTCATTGTTAGGTCATTAGTGTCTAAACCAACAATATTCCAGCATTCATGGGCATCACATTATATTTAGACTTATTGTATGGAACATCCAGTGAGCAGCCAAGAGGGTCTAGAACTTTCAGTGGCGAACAACTTAAAACGACAACAGGAACAACAACAGCATAATCGCAGAAGCAATCTTTGATTTAGTCGCCGAAGCAACATTGAGTGATCGCGGAAGCAACTTTCGTTAATCGCCAATGCAACTTTGATTTGAAATGAATCAGACAAGAGACTAAGGACGTAAAGCCGTTCTCTGATACCAAATTATCACGCCCCAATTTCCATAGAGTCATTTTATCTCTTGGAATCAATCGTCCTCGCTTGGACATGATGCTATACAAGTCTGGTATTGCACTTGTATAAGGCAAAGATGGTACACAATTGATAATCTTCAAATAGGAGCACATCACAGCGGCATAAACAGACAAATTGAAGTTAATGAAGCCATTCTTTCTTATCGAAAAGAAACACATCCCTGATTTATAGCAGCGGAGATAAGCAGATAACTTGAGTCGCACAGAGATATGAAAAATAAATCTCTTTATTGATAATTGAAGAAGGGTACAAGACTTGTATTGAAATACACTGCTTACAACACGTCTCACTTTAAATTGAAAACCAACTAAACAATGCTATAAAGCTTACATTTAATACTTTGATATATTGGATTACAACTAGATATACCGACTTGGCTTACAACTCACTGGTACAACTGATTACATAGTTCCATACATTATGCCCTTTATAAACAGAAGACATCATCTTTTGCAAGGAGAGCTTCTGCATGCCCAATAAATCGTCGATGTTGCGGGACCGATCAAGCCAATCTTCGTGTACAGAACTTCCCAACCACGAGCATATGCCCACAACGTGGGTCAGTACATCATCTATGTACTGGCGAGCAGAATCCAACCCACTCGTATAAACGACACTAAATGGTAAATTTTAGTAAGAATTTATTAGAATAATCGTTTAGTTGGGGCCTAGCATCAGTTTACAGTTCATGGGCAATAATTATAGTGAAGCATGTAAACATATTCTTAGCAGCGTTCATGTGAAGACATCATTGAGGCATCGTTAATACTAACATATCGAACATGTTACGACAATTCTCATAGAAGGCATCACTTAGCATTTAAGTTATGTTTAAGCAGTTTCATAGCAAGGCAATATGTTTGCATACTGAATTTAACATGTTAAGAATGTTCTTATTTGAAAGGCAATATCACAACATTATTTTATTTAGCATGTTAAGCAGGCAAGTTGAACCAACATGTATACTGAATATATCATGTTTACGTGATTTCTTACCGATAGCCGAGTCCTCGTACCTGCATCAAATACAGGTTAGCAGATATACTTACTCTGCCTGCATAAAACATTTCATCCTGACTACATGGCCACTGGTGTCATTGTTATATAACCATTTTAGACGTTGCCATGTATAACTTCATAGGGTATGTGGCATGCCATTTCACCAGGTTGCGAGCCCGAATGAAATATCCCGATACCACGTACCCTTAAAATACGTTTACACTTCTCCCATGGTCGGATCGGTCCCCCTAACGTCCCGGGGTACCCTCCGAGGAAGCAGTCACTTCCTTGTATACAAGTTGTCCCTAACCATGCGAATGCGTGTCCGACTCGATTGTGAACATAAAATGCATGGTAAAATATTGGAATAAGTAAAGACAATAGTGCATCATTCAAATCATCCACGACATTTTCAACGACTCATCATTTCCAACATTTCAATCATTCCACTTGGTGATCTCGACGATCCTAGGCCTCATCATTTATCATTCATTGCTTTATTACAACATTTCTTATAATATTCCTTCCAAGGAGGAATAACCAGCATTCATTCAATTTAAAGGGACCTGTAGCATTTTATTTATTTCATAGGAACATTTATTCTTTCTTTTATTGCTTATAAGAAAACAGGCAGTATTTCATATCTTTGCGACAGTTATACAGAGTAAACATGATTATAGTATTTTATTCAGATTATTGAGTTAATAGCATAGCCAGTTTGTTTCTCATGTAACATTCACAAAGTATCTCATTAAGTGTTCTACTTATTCCGGCAACGTTAAGCGTAAGGGACATTATTGATTCATTTCATGGCATCAATTCACATTAGCAGTTCAAGTGTGATTCATTCAACAGTTCAATGTTCATGTGTTGTTCATTTCAACATTAGGTAGCATAAGCATCTCTATTGATTAGCAATCAAAACATGGGACATTTAAGGGCAATTCATAGCATTTCAATACTCCATTTTATTAAGCATGAAGGAGTAAGGAGGAAGGACAGTTCCACTCACTTGCATAAAGGGTCTTCCTGTTTCGATCGCACATATTCCCACTAGGCGTAGCTCAACTAGCGAGCCACGTTCTAATATCCATTCCGTCTAGTTAGCTAAGAGAGACTGCATCAGTCTCAATTCTTTTGATTCCTAACACAAGTCACGGTCCAACCTTCTGATCACATCTAACAGGCCAACCCAAATGTCTCACGCGGAGCGAGGCATTACAGCGGATGCCGGCAAGGTAAGCTAGGTTTCTCTCCTCTTCTCTCTTGTGGTGGTGGCGGTTGATAATGGCGGTGGTGGTGGTGATATAGATCTGGTAGGACGGTGGAGAGGGCTGGCCAGATGTGGTGGCCCAGGTGGAGATGGCAGGGCAGAGAGGTGATGATGATGGTGGTTGCCGTGGTAGGCTTGATGAGGGTGGTCGGATCCGGCGGTGCTGCCCTGATCTGGTACAGATCTGGGCGACGAAGGACTGGGGGTCGAGCGTGGGTGTTCTGCGGAGGAGGAAGGAGTGATCGGGAAGGTGATGGTGGTCATGGGGATGATAGCTGCGGCTGTGCTCACGGTGGCATGGGTAGTGCTGGGTGACTGAAGGAGCACGATAGGGAGGAGGGGACGGGATGGCAGTGGTGGTGATGGCTCAGGTTCGGGTGGTCGGCCAGAGGGTGGCCGAAGGCTAAGGTTAGGGTGCGTCCGGCATGTGGACAATGGGGGAAACCAATGTAAATGTAAATGAATAATAATGAATTCGGTGGACACGAACACGATGCACTTGGAATGCATTGGGATATGTATGGATGAGGAATGGGAGTTTCCAATAAATAATAGTGATGGTATGCTCCCAAGCATGTGAGGAGAAGCTTCCAAGAAGCTCTCCAATGAATTGGGCCATTAGCCCAATAAAACCAATTTTTAATGAATTGGGCCATTAGCCCAATAAAACCAATTTTCAAGTATTTTTACGAAAAATTTAATCTTGACCCAAATAACATATATTATAGAATACTTGCAAATTACTATAACCTTAGAACTAAAATAAAATAATAATAAGTATATTTATTTACAAATCCCTATAAACTATAGGATTCAAAATATGTAAAAGCATATTTATTTTCAAATAATGTTTTGACAAATCCTCTTTTTATAAAACAATAATCATAACTTATAAAAGATTAGAAAAATGGTCGAGAAATTATTTAGCATACATTTCACATAATATTGTTTCATAAAACCAACGTCCCAAAATTATGAACTTAGTACGTTACGATTTCGAAAATATACTTTAAATGAAATTCATGATTTCAAAGATATTAGAAAGATTTACAAAAATAGAAATTTTGAAAAAAAATCAAAAATTCTAGAATTCGGTTCAAGGAGGTTACACTATCTCTATCAGAGTACGCCAGTGTGCTACCTCTATCAGAGTACGCCACTGTGCTACCTATATCAGAGTACGCCAGTGTGTTATATCTACAACAGTATGCCTATGCTTTCTTCTTCACCAAGATACACGCACTTTGTTCTTCGCTGAAGGAGAAGCATGTCTATAACTGACAATGAACAGTTATGATTACGTGTATTTAACGCCACAATTCTCGTAGAACATGCATAAATAACTGTCCCTACGACCTAGGCTCTCCTCGTATAGGAAGATACGTGTCAAGCAGGCAACAAGTTATGCTCCCACGAAGCATGGGGTTGTGGACTTTCAATAGTACGACTACAATGGCAAACACAGAGGCAAACACAATGCATATTGCTCATTTGTATGTGCACATTCAAATAACCATTCCAAATGCTATAAATACATGATCAAAGCTATCTTACTCACACACACACACACAGAGGGCTATACAGAGACAGAGAGGCAGAAAAAGAGCTTTGCCAGTGTTGTTACTTCCTTGTTGCTAAGTTTCTCAAGTGTTCGAGTGTTTGCATTTCTTCTTTGTGTCGAGTAGTCCAATGAGTAAAGTGATCGACCACATATCAGATCTCTATAGCTATACTTTTCCATAATTATTTGTACCATAACCCAACCCATTAACAGGGTTTACCCGATCGGGTTCGGATTTGGCCCGCCCGACTAAAAGTGCCCCAAAATATGAAGGAAAAAAACTTTCAAAATGGATTTTATAATTTTTATATATATTGTTTCATACTACTTAAATAAAAAGTTTAAACTATAATTTTTTTCACCCGAACTCTTCAACTCATTGTCCGAAATCTCATTTCAGTTTTATTTTGTAATGATTGAGGCTTGATTGCTATTTGATTATGCATTTAATATTACTTTTGTTTAGAATTATTTCAAATATCATATTAGAGTCCGATAAACCCGATGGACCCGAGCCCAACCCGATCCTCCGGGCTTGGTCTTGGGCTTCATATGTTGAACCCGAAGTCGAGTCGGACTTGGGCTTGGACTAGGCTTATGATCTATCAGGTTGGGCTCGGGTTGACCTCAAACCCGACCCAACCCGCCAGAGTTCTTAACTAATTCTGGAATATCGGAATCTCCACCCCCCCCCCCCCCCCCCCCCCCCCCCCAACAAGTATCTCCTGATTTTTAGGCAACGCGAAAGGCTAGTTAATCTGACGGACACCGTGTGCTTCCTTTGCATACACTTCTACTTGTTGCTTCACGTTTGCTTCAAGCATTAGCTAGGTAGCCTCCTGCTACTGTCCGCGTTATCATCTCCCCTCCTCCCATCCTCTTCTTTCTCGAACCTCAACTGCAATGGCGCTAGTTGGCATTCTCGGTGGTCAAAGGCTCCACCCGATGGTGCCGGTGCGTGCAGCAGCGGCCTCGCACAGACAACATTATCTAAGAGTCCATGCGCGCAAAGATCGCGCCTTCGCCGCAGACATCTACGACAGTGGCGCCGCCGCTCTATTTGAATACCTTCAGTGACTATATGGTAGTACATCCGGAGCGTGCTACGCCAGAGGAGCTCTTTAGCATCCTGGATAATGGCAGGATCGGCGAGATATCTTCGATCGATTGCCCGAGGGGTACGGTGATTTACGATATCAACTGGAGAATTTTGATAGTCTTCTCCATCGTCTTCCAGAAGATCCTCCTCTCCATGGCGGAACCAGGAGTGAGCAGTGGGGTCTTGATGATGAACCTGCTGCTGCTGGATAACCACCTCTCCAAGTTCATCTGGGGTATCTTCAGAGGTCAGTATAAGATTTACTATATATATAGTAGTACACACTCCATTTTGGAAGTCATCATATAACTAAGGACATTTTCTTCGTAAGAAGATTTGGAGCAACTCCTACGTATTGCCCCTCAAATCTAAGAGCTATGTTGTATCGAAAAATATACAACACACAAAGGACACGGTTATGGTATCTATTTTTGTGTGTCCTAGTAGTGCGACTCCCAAAGCAAGTGTTATTGCTGCTTTCCTTCTACAGCAGTGATGATGACGACGGTTTGTTACACCTGACATAACGTCCAAACCCAATATTCTATTTGCCACAACAAAACATCGTGACATATATTCCACATAAGTGGCGTCTCTTAGCTCGACCACCAAACTTCTGGACTTTTCAGTCTTTTCATATCAACGGTGACACTCACGATCGGACTCGAAAGAAGAGATGCATCTTGAAATTAATTTCAAGATATTATCCGCTAGCACACCGAGTGCATCTCGTCTTTAATATGGACCCTTGAAGTACTTCATAGGAGTGTCCCTTGCGTATACCATAAGTGTTCAACACAAGACAAGATGAAATTTTTTGAGTGTCTTGCTTTGTAGGTTAAGAGTTTTAAAACTCCCATCAGTTATTTATCAGCCGTCCAGCGCTCGTAGTTCATGCAGAAAGTAGCACAGACACCAGATGAGACCGGCAGGGTTCGAATTGCCTAACCGTCAGGACGTGTAGGTGTGTGGGTTGTAATAAAAAAAAAAACTTATCAGTCAAAATTTGATTCAACCATCAACTTAATCATGTAAAAGTATACGTTGTGGATAAGTGATCGTATTATTTTTCAAGTGATAAGCGCGCGACACGTTGTGCTCCTAATCCTTAAAATGTCCTCTTCTGTCACTAATCCCATCATTGTGGTATTTGATAAGTGATATTGGCGCGCGACACGTTTTGCAACACATTGTTGTCAAAGGAATCTTCCTTTGTGTTCAGGAAAACTAGTGATGCCAGACAAGAACTCAGTAAACTTCAGATCGCCATTCTCATTCATCGACACCAGGGAAGAATTGGACACGAACATCAAGCCGGGAGACAGCGCATATCATGCACATCTCTCTATCATGGCTGCAAAGCTATCATACGAGAATATGGCACGCATCAGAAGCACTGTCAGAGGCTACTGGAATGTAAGGATTCAGTTTAATTTCAATTAAGACCAGGTTCCTTGTAATTTTGACCAATATTGATCCTTCAGTTTTATTCTTTATGCAGATGGAATTCTTGGGGTTCTACAGCTGCTGGGGTGGTAAGCTTTACTCATCAGTAATGCAAGGAATAATATTGGAATACTTTTCCTTGCTTTTACTTTAAGACCATTGCTTTTACTTTAAGACCAATCTCTTGTTTGATGAACAATTCTCGAGGGTTTGTTGTGCAGTAGATAGGCTGACTATTTTTATCTTTAATGTTAAGAAAAATGATATTTGTCCCTCCAAAAATGACAGCTTACGTGTCGTTTGACATGGCAGATGAGTCAGGTAACATGACAAATTTTAAAATTAAAATTAAAATTAAACATTAAACATTAAATGTTAAATTAAAATTTAAATTTAAATTAAATTTAAATTTAAATTTAAATTAAATTAACATTAAAAAATTGGATAATTAAGTTTTGGTTTAGAATTTGCCATGTCAGATGCTACGTCAGTTGCAATGTAAGGAGGGATAGTTGGGAGAATATTTTGGAGGTACAAATAACATTACCGAATGTTATAATGCGGCTTGGAAACAGCTCAAAATGGAGTCGTCCAAGTCATTTGTATATCACGCACTAATTAATAATAATAAAAATATAATCCTTATAATTAACTATTATATATCCTAAAAATAATTTAAATTTTTTATAACTAAATGTAAAAATAACTTAAAATTCTTATAACTATTTTAACATATCCAAAATCTTATAAACATATATAAAACAAATTCAAATTAAAATATATTCAATATTTAAACTGTATTTAAAATAACTACATAATATTATCCAAACATATATCCAAAGTTCTACAAAATAAAATAAATTTTAATTAATATATTTAATATTTAAACTAACTTCATAGTATTATCTAAACATATATAGCCAAAGTTCTACATAGAACAAATTTCAATTAAAATATATTAAATATTTGAACTACATTTAAACTAACTACAAGTATTATCTAAACATATATTCAAAGTTCTATTAATTTTTTAAAAAAAATTTGTTTATGCACGTGCATTGCACGTATATATATAAGCACTACTCACGTTCAAAACAAAAAAATATGATATTGTTAGAAAATTAGATAATAATTTAAATTCTATTAAAAAAATGAATATGATTTGAATATATTTTAATTATGATTTGGGATAGATATGTTTTAGAATTTTGATATATGTTTAGTTAGATAATAACATGTACTTCGTTTAAATATAATTTGAATATTGGATATATTTTAGAATTTCTTCTATGTTCAGGTAGTTAGAAGGATTTTAGAATTTTTTTTCTTAACTGCATGTGGAGATACATACGCGATAAAGTTTTTTTTAATAATAATAATGATTATAATAATTATTATTTTTTATTTTTTTATTTACTAATTAATTAACTGAGGATATACGTGCAGCTTAGATGGCTCACTTTTGAGCCATTTTCAAGCCACATTATAATAGTAGAGATGGTAAAAACCTCTAATACTATCTAATTGGGATTTCTTTAGGAACGTGGTAGCAACAAATAAGAAGAAATATAAGAAAAAAAAAGATTTAACGTGGTTCGTTCATATTTAAAATTTAGTCTAATTTGAATGGATGACGGTCTGGAGAGTCCTCAAGTCGTCAACAAAAGTTGCAACGAAGACGACGGATCAATTGCGATTAGACATGGGCTCGAATGGAGCCAAAATAGTATAACTAATATACCGGCAATATATTGGGTACTATAAGAAATTCTTACCAGCTTTTGACAAAAAATTATGCACATTAAGCATACTACTCGCACACTAGCTGTATGCCAATCCTGTGCATTTCTGTGTAGTTCAGGATCTTATCATTCTTTTAGGCAGTTGGATCTATGTTTAGATGGTTCACGTGCGTATTGACTAGCTTAGGGGCTAAGTTAGGTTTTATTAGGGTTACCTATGGAGGCTAAGGGTTATTTCACGTGTTGCTGATCTTAAGAGAGATTCAAGGAAGAATCCACCAAAAACTCCACAAGGAGATTTTTACTCACTCATAAGTCTTGCATTTCAAGACAAAAGGAGGTTCTCATCGAAGTTCCGTCAATTCCGTCGGGGAGATCGTCATCAAAGTCAATTTGTATTGCAACCACTTCCAAGTACAAAGTTCTAGTTAGGGTTGGGGTTGTGATCTCATTGTCATTATACTTCCTCTTTTTGAGATTTGTAAGGGTTTGTCTCGTGGGCAAATAAAGCAACGTATGTACTTGTAATCAATTCTTAGATCATATAAAAAGCTGTGGTTTGTCTTTGTAGCACAACATATCATATTGTGAGTATGATATGTCTTGGCTCTTGGGTAGCAGCTTGTGGTTCATTATATTTTTCTTTTTTGAAGGAATTTTGGTGGTCGACACTTATCGTGGTCGACACTTATCGTGAAATATGCTACACATGTCTTTGAATCACAGTAGTTCGAAGATTTCTATTACATTCATGGTTGCTCGAAAGGGTTCCTATTACATAGATTGAAGTCCTATTTATAATAAGGGGTTATGTTATTTGTAAAAGAATAGAGTTGGATGTAAATATATCTAACATCTTTGAAAATAGAATTATGAAGAAGGCTAAATTGGCACGAGAAGTTTAAAGAAAATAGAGTTGGATCCATGAATCATGAAAGGGGTTACTAGTATTGATTCTGATCAAGATCAACAATCTTTATCCTCTAAAAAATTAACTAAGTAAATCCAAGAAACCAATCTCCTTTTTTATGCTCTCTTTTTTCTCTCCTTTTGTTTCATTCAATTATCAGTAGTTGCACAACACCCGGCGAAAGCGATGATCTCATAAAAGAGTCTTAGGTCCATTTGTATAGTTAAACAATGTTCAAACATCATAAAATAGAAAAGACTTCTATTTTGTACCACTTCTTAAATATTTGACTGATATGCATAAAAAAGAGTGCGTACAATATAGCACCCTATATGACTAGTGAATGATGGTTATCGCAGTATGTTCAAAGATAAGGACTGGAAGCTTACAAAGGATTTTCGGCTACTAGCTTTAGAGAAAATGTGTTTTTGATATGTACATGCTCAAGCTACTAAGGTATATGAAAGGTACACATGCGTTGGATGGGGGCTTAAGAAGTGTCCAGTAGGGAGTTGTTGATATAGTCAAGGTGAGAAGAATCTTCAAGACGATTTAAAATGTACAAAGGTGACTCATCGAGGGAAAGCGATGAATGGGATTGTGTAAATCTTGAGCGTCAGAATAGCAGTCCCATGACATCTGGTTGGACGCGAGAAGAGAGTTTCTTCAAGAATCCAAGTTTGGCATTTTGAGGGGTGTTGAAGCTTATTTGAGTGACATCAATCTTAGTAGCTCGAAGACGAGAAGGAGATAAAAGGATGCACCTAACTCAAGATACCACATGTACATTTCTTCATTTTCATAGTTCAAGATGGACTGTGGGACTTCGACACTGTGAATCGTACATGTACCTTTGTGCTCGAGGATGTAGACGTACGAGAGCTTTCATATCGAACATGATGGTAGACAAGTTCGGGAGCTTGTATCTCATAGGAATTGTACCATTCATTAGGCTACCACAACCAATGGACAAAAAGCTCATAGGAACAAAAGCATGTGCCAGTTGATAATAAAAATCAGAGACATGCAACCGAAAGTCATAGTAAGACTGGTGGTTAAGGACTTTGGTCTTGGCCGAGTTATTGATTGAGAACTCAATTATTCGTGGGATTATGCATGACACTTAGGGTGATCGAGTTAAGACGACATCAAATGTGGAGCAGCCCGAGGGATTAAAAGGTCGGGGATAGCAGAGAGCAAAAATTTATCGCAGGACGATATAGATGGAGTTTGATTGAGGAACCATGGGGCAACACCCTCCCATCAGTCCTTAAGGGGACTTATTTTAAGGTAGATGATAGTTTGGAGCATTATGGAGTCGACAATGGAAGTTATGTCGAACATGACGAGTCCATTATGGCTAGACAGGTGCTCGATTAGAGCCAAATCAATATTATCGATATACCAGCGGTATACGAGATATTGTAAGAAATTTCCAGCCATTTTATCACAAAATTTATGTTCAACAGAATATTTTCGGCATGTCGACGATAAGTCATTCATGCATATTCATGTGCACTTCAAATTTTTTGCATTATTTTAGCCTTTGGATCTATGCTCGGACAATTTAGATGGAAGATGGCTATATTAGTGACTAAGCTAGTTTTCATAGCCTATTTGTGGAGGCTAAGTGAATTATTCCAAGTATTTCTCTTAAGAATGATTCAAGGAACAATGACCAAAAAACTCTATGAGAAGATTAGTGCTTGCTTGTAGGTCTAGCACTTCAAAAAAGAAGGAGGTTTTCATCAGCATTCCTTTAACTCCGTCACAGAGATAATCACTGAAGTTGAATCGGTGGATAATTAGGTACGAAGTTATAATTAGGTTAGTGGTAATGATGGGGGGTGGTTGGATGCAGGGTTGCGATTTTATTGTTATTGTGCTTTACGTCTTAAGATTTGCAAGGAGTTGTCTCTTAGGGGAAAGAAAAAATGCATATGCTTGTAATCAATTCTTTGATCATGCAAGAGTCAAAATTTGTCCTGGTGGATTCTGAGGTGATATGTCTTGGCTCTTGTGTAGTAAGTCGTGGTTCATTATCTTGATGCTTATGGTGAAATTCACTACACGCATGCCTTTGAATCTCAATCGTTCGAAAAAATTCTCCCACATTCACGGTCGCATACAATCTATTTTATTATTTTGAAAGCGTTCCTATCACATAGATTGAAGTCACATTTATAACAATAGATCATGATACTTACAAGAATAGAGTTTGGATGTACATATTAACATATTTTAAATTTTAGTTATGAAGAATGCTAAATTGGCTTGAGAAGTTTGACGAAAATAAATTTGGATCCATGAATCAGGAAAGGGATTAACAATGTAGATTCTGATCAAGATCCACAGTATTAACCTCGAAAAAGTTAACTAAGAAAATCCAAGAAACCAATCTCGCTTTTTTTTACCTCTCATTTTGTTTCTTTCAATTATTATTAGCTGCACAACACTCGAGGGAAGCGATGATCTCAACAAAGAGTCTTAGGTCCCTTTTATATAAAAACAATGCCAAACATTAGAAAATAAGAATGATTTCCATTTTGTACCACCACTCAAAAATTTGATTGGCCATGCATAACGGAATCCAATATGGCACCCTATATGACTGTGAACGATGGTTATCACAGTATGTTTGGAGACAAGGACCGAAAGCTTACAAATGGTTCTCGACTACTAGCTCGAGGAAAAATGTATTGTGATATATACAAGCTCAAGCTACTAAGGTGTATGAACGGACCACATCCATTGGATGAGGGCTTGAGAAGTGTTCGACAGGGGGTTGTTGATAGTCAAGGTGAGAAGGATCTTCAAGACAATTTAAAGAGTACTTATACGGTCGTCGAGGGAAAGCGACGAATAGGGATGTATAAAATCTTGATAATCAAACTAGTTGTCCCTTGACATCCGGTTGGTAGTCAGAAGAGAGTTGCTTCACGAATCCCAGTTTGGCATTTGGAGGGTGTTGAAGCTTATTTGAGTGACATTAATCTTAGTAGTTCGAAGCCAGGAAGAAGATAAATGGGTGCAACCAATTGAAGATACTACATGTGCATTTCTTCATTTTCATAGCTCAAGATAAGCAGTGGGACTTTGACGATGTGAATCGTACATAATGCTCGAGATGCATATGTACTAAGAGCTTTCATATTGAACATGATGGAGGATAATTGCGGTAGCTTGGATCATAAGGAGCCATACCATTCACTAGGCTGCCACAACCAATAGACGAAAATCTCATAGGAACACGATCACATTCTTGTGGATAATAAGAATTAGAAATGCAAACGAGAGTCATAGTACGGCTGGTGGTCAAGAAGAGATCAATTATTCGTGGAATTCTATACATGATACTTAGTGTTGACATATTGATCGAGCAAATAGAGACAACATCAAATATAGAGCAGTCAGGGGGATTAAAAGGACGACTATAGAGGGGAGAATAAACTTTATCATAGGACGATACAAATGGAGCCTGATTGAAGAACCATGGAGCAACACCCTACCATCAGTTTGGAAGTGGGTTTCTTTTGGAGCCAAGCCTTATTTTGAGGTGAATGATAGTTTGGAGCATTATGGAGTCGACGATGGAAGTTGTAGCAAAGATGGCCGATCCATTGTAGCTAGACAGGGGCTCAATCGGAATCAAATCAACATTATCGACATACCAGTGGTATACGAGATACTGTAAGAATTTTCTATAGATTTTTATCACAAATTTATGTTCATATTAAGTATGTTTTCGGCATACCGATGGAAAGCGGTCATGTATATTTATCTGCAATTCGAATTATCCAAATTCTTTTGGTCGTTGGATCTATGTTTGGACAATTTAGATGAGTGATGGCTAGATTAGACAATTTAGATGAGTGATGGCTTGATTAGCGGCTAAGCTAGGTTTTCTTAGACTATTTGTGGAGGCTAAGAGGATTATTCTAAGTACTGCTCTAAGAGGGAGAATGAAACAAAAACTCTACAAGGAGATCTGTGCTCGCTTGTATGTCTAGCACTTCAAAATAGAAGGAGTTTCTCATCGGAGTTCCTTTAACTACATCACGATGATAATCACTAGAGTTGATTAAAAAATGGGTTGCGATTTTATTGTTATTGTACTTTCCTTCTTGAGATTTGTAAGGGGTTCTCTCTTAGGGCAATGGGAAATAAGACATATATGCATGTAATCAATTCTTTGATCATGTAAAGAGTCAAAATTTGTCCCTGGTGGATTGTGAGTGTGATTTCTCTTGGCTATTGCGTAGCAAGTTGTGGTTCATTATCTTTTTCTTTCTTGTGGGAATTTTGGTGGTCGATGTTTATCACGAAATATGTTGCTCATGTTTTTAAATCTGACACTACTAAAATACATACTTCCATATCCGTCACTAATCCGTTGGTAAATCAACTTAACGACGGCTAACCGACGAAATTTGGCTGAAAAAATCCATCAAAAAATAACCCGTCGCTAAAAAAGCCCGTCGCTATTATTTTGCCATTCGACTGCTTAACGACGGATTGCCGTCATCAAGGATTGAACATTTAGTGACAGCTAGCCGACGAATTTTCGTCAAATCATTTATCGGAAAGTTTTTTATACTACTTTTTAGTGACGGACAGGTCCGTCGGTAATATGTCGGTAACTGCGTATCATAGAGTTTCTGATACAAAAAATCTTACGCGAATTCGTCGCTAGCCGTCGCTAATACTCGACAGAAGAACGACGGTTTAGCGAAGGAATATCCGTCGCTTAGGTTCTGAAAATCTTTATATTTTTAGAACCTGGTCGACGGATAATCCGTCGCTAAACTGCCGACATTCGTCGCTAACTGGAAATATTCCGTCGCTCAGTCGTCACTTTTCGTCGTAAGTCCGTCGCTAACTGGAAACTTTTGAAAAAAAATTACATGAAACACAGCATTTCCTGATCGTACAACATCCGAAATATCGAACATCACAATATGCATCACACCTCACACAAACCCATAAACCAATATACCTCACACACCAATATACAAATATCTATCACAAATATATCACACAAACCAACATACATCAGTGAACCAACAAAACAATATACATCACACACCAATATACAAATATCTATCACAAAAACATCAAACAAACCAACATACATCAATGAGACCCGGAGCAACCCTCCGTTGAATTTCTATATAATAAAAGTCTAGGTAATAGCATCCAAAAACATCCAAGTCTATAAAATAACCATGTCTAGAAAATAAAAGTCCATCAAGAGTTGTAAAACCATCCAAGTAAAACCCATAAATAAGTCTACCGAAAACAAATTCGGTCAAAAATCTTATATATATACATACATACATACACACATGCACACATGTAAACAAACCTTTTGTACCAACCTTTTGTACGAGGAGAGGCCCGTATCCAACCTTTCGGGTCATGTCCTTGATCATTCGGAATTGGTTGTTGGTACCAACCTTTCGTACGAGGAGAGGCCCGTATCCATATTGGACCGAAGAGAGAAGATACTCAAAAACAAGACTATCAAGTTAGTCCGTGTTGCTTGGGATCATCACTCTTTGGGTGAGTCAACATGGGAGCGTGAGGATGATATCCGATCGCGATATCCCGACCTGTTTGACTCGTGAGGTATAATGTCTTCCTTATGCCTCATGGCTTCGATTCCTTGCTTGTATGATTGATTGCCTGATTGCTTGACTAGTATAGCTTACCTATGATTAATATAGCTTATCCTTGCATCTCTAGCCTCTTGATTAAATTCCGAGGACGAAATTCTTTAAGGTGGGTAGAGTTGTAATGCCTGTGGTTCGTATTACGCATCTTGGTATACATGTACGTATTTTGACTCATATTGTATGTCTTCATGCTTAGTTTATTTGGCATTTTCATTTCTTGGTTCACCTTGGGATTGGTTCGGCTAGGCTTGGGTTTGCTTATTTGGTTCATCATGAACCAAGTAGAGAACCCCTACCTACCACCACCATCTCCATTTATTAACCCCAACCACCTTTCTCTCTCTTCATTCAATTTCTCATTACTACTCTTTCTCTTCTCCTTCCTCACCGAACCCCCACCATAGGCAAGTGTAACTTGCTTCATGAAGGAACTCCCATTTTATTGTTCCATTTTCTTCTCCACAAGATTCTAAGCCTCTTTAGTATTTAGTGTTTTCAAATTCCATGGCTCATTCTATATAGATCTAAGTTTCTAGTATTTTCGATTTCTTGGTTTTGATCTACTAAAATAGCTTGTTTTCGAAAACTAGGAGTTCCATGTGGAAGGCCTCATGATTTTGCACAAGTTTGGTTTTGGGATGGCCGGATTTCTCAAAGTCCTGACCGAGATGGAGTTTCCTCGAGTTCCTGAGCTTTTACGCATGTTGACCTTGCCATATCGAGAAGATGGAGTTTTACGCACACGTATTACGTGACAACGTATTGTTCAGCCTTTTATGCTCACGTCTTAACGTGTTCGCGTAGTGCCCCTTTACGCTCACGCATCGCGTGCCAAGTGTACTCGTTTTACGCTGAGCTAATCGATTTTACGCTCGGGACTCTCCTGCTCGCGTAAAATCGAGCTAGCGTAAAATCCCTAGCTCGAGCCAGCTCTCACGAGCGTAAAGTTTGTCGAGTGTTACTCGCGTAAAGTTTTCCTCGTGTAAAGTTTTGATCGAGAGTTGGCGTGCATAATCTTATGAGCGTAAAACCCGGCGAGCGTAAAACCTACCCGCATGTACCCTTGCTCGCGTAGAGCTATCTTACCTTGCTCTTGCTAGCGTAAGCCACTTTACGCTTGAAGGCCCCTTGGTCTAGCGTAGTAGTACGCACGTAGAGACTTGAGTCCCTGTGGCGTACACCATTATATATATATATATATATATATATATATATATATATATATATATATATATATATATATATATTACGCCCATTTTATATCCTTACGCCTTTTGTCATGAACTTGATAATCACGAATTTATTTAATATGTTTGAAAATGATAATTGAACATGGCATGGTATTACAAGTATACCTGACATGATTATCTCGAATTGCTGTTGCGACAGCTAACATGACATGACCTGACCTGACCAGAATGATTGACCTGGACACCGTAGACGATTGTGTTTGTACAAATAAACAAGTACTGTCTTGCATCATGTCTAGGACTGTGACCCCTGAATACCACGGTCAGGGACACCTACTGAAATTGACTAAGGCTAATTAACTAGAATAATTCAGTAGACATGAAGAGATTTCCAGCTACAGGCAATCCCGTTATCTGGGCGCATTCAGTGGACTTGTAGCCTACCGACGAGTAGGACACATTTTCAGCACACAGTCACGTATTGCATTCTTCATAAATGGACATTCGACCTGGATAACTGGATGGTCTGCAGGGCTTGTGGCTATTGGAATAATCTCATTGCATCTTGCTAATAACTAGGCCTGTGATAACCCTAGCTAGTTAAGAGTATTAAGCCGTACTCATTGCTTGGCCGTGATTGATTGGATGTAATTTAGCCCGACTTAGTCTTGTCCCGATTCTGTACAAGATGGTTACATGACGGGATCATTTATGCTTGCCTTACAATAACGATCGGGAGTCCAGTTCTGTTCAGGCGAAGGGTTACAACTCCGGTCCTTGTTTGGTTTAAGAGTTGTAACCTGGCTCCCGGAACAGTTCTGTGTCTTCTCCTCGTTGTTGTCCTATTTGCATCCTGTGTCATGCTCGTCCTGTTTTACAAGAATATGACATGACACGGTTACCTATGATTGCCTTAACAATAAAGATCAGGGGCAAGGTTCTGTTCCGGCGAAGGGTTACAACTCTGGTCCTTGTTTGGTTTAAGAGTTGTAACCTGGCTTCCGGAGCAGTTCCTTATCCTCTCTTCGTTTATTATCTTATTTTTACCCTATGACAAGGCTAATCATGTTTTACTTACCAATAGTATTTAAGACGGGTTTCTATTCAGGTGAAGGGCTGCAACCCTGGTCCTTATTTGGTTTAGGGGTTATGACCTGGCTACTCGAATGGTTTTTTCGTACTCAATTTACTGTTGTTATCTCCATTTTATCAATTCTTTATTATTATTTATCTTTAATACTCTATTGTGAAATGCTGGTTTTAGTTCCTAAGTGAAGCCTCCTTTGTGGCACTTGTTCTTCTGGGATCTGACCCAGCTGTTTTGTATGGCCAGATATCGGAGCAGCTCCAGAGGTTCTACCTGTCTTCCAGCCAGATGGTGACCACCAGGCGTAACCCTGACAACGAGTGGATTTCTTTTGTTCTTCCACCTTATTGTAAAATTATTCTTTTGAGGCGTTTAGCCGACGAGCACTTGTTAGCTCGGTTGTACCTTTATTTACTGTCTGCCTACGGGCTGTAACATGATTGACAGATCCTAGGGTTGATCATGTATGACTAAACTCTTGCTAGTCCTGACATTTTGTAATGACTAGCTTCATGATCAGCTGAATATGTAATGTTTGGGATGCCTTACTATTGTATATTTGGTGATCTCACATCTTGTAACACTTATTTACTTGCTTGTGATTGAGACACTAGGCTTGTTCATGACCATAAGAGACTGTTGGCTTGTAGTTAAACTCTCATGTATCTAGACAGCCGTGACCGTATAGCGAGGTAGGTTGCACTTCAATATACGTAGCTGGCTATGTCTGCCCCCGCTCTCCAGTATTCTGGTTCTGGGGCGTGACATGGTTTAAGTGGTGGCCCATACAGGTCTTGTAAATCAAGATATGTGAGGATTTACCGAATAGATGTCTCAATCTGTACTCTCCCTTGATCTCTGCTCGTATCCTCTTAATTCCTAAAAATCTTGACCTGTTCACATGTTTGTATCGTTGATCTGTCCTAGTCCTTCCTTATTATTCCCTATGTCGTCTTCTTCAGCGACATTGTTCATGGACCTACTGATCAGCAAGGCAGAGCACCTCCTGCGGACCAGCAGCAACCTGGAGATCAAGCCCAGCATTCAGGAGTAGCTTCCAGAGTCATGCCTTCTGAAGGAGAGCCACCAGTTCAGCCCGTCCAACCTGCAGAGCCTGATGATGGCACTTTGGTGGGTCTGATCAGGTCCCTATTAGCTTCCCAGGATCGTCGAGGAGATGCCTTGCACCAGGCGGTGGCAGTTGCTTTGACCAGAGGAGGTTATCAGGGTAACAGCGCGGCCAACAGCTTCAAGCGCTTGAACCCTCCCTTCTTCGACGGCAGTGAAGATGCGATTGCTGCAGATGCATGGCATCAGGACACCGAGGTGATTCTAGAAGCAGCCAGGACTCCAGAGAACGAGAAGGTGGCCGTGGTGCGCCTGAAGTTATTGGATCTTACCCGCAGCTGGTGGACGGCGCAGGCCGATGGATTAGTGGCCCCTATTACCTGGGCAGTCTTCAGGGAGAGATTCCAGACCAAGTATTTCGACACTGTAGCTCGGTACGATCTACACACGAGGTTCACCAATCTGAAGCAGATGGACAGGACGGTCGATGGATATGCGGCCGAGTTCTCCAGGCTTAGTCGGTTTGCTCCAACCTTGGTGGCGACCGAGTTCGATAGAGCCCAGCGGTTCCAGCAGGGGCTCCATCTAGAGATTTTATTGGCGGTGGAGCAGTTTGAGCATCAGACTTTTGATGCAGTACTGAGGGCAGCCCGGAGGCATGAGTATACCTCCCAGAGGATTGTGGATAGGGCCGGAGGTCGGAAGAGATCTCACAGCCAGATAAACCAGTCGTCAGCCCCAGCCCCGGCAGCCAGGACTTTGACCATTAGAGCTCCGAGGCGGACGACCTCAGTGACTTCGGTTCAGCATTCAACCCCGACGCACCCTCAATAGCAGAAGCAGAAGCAGTCTTCCGCAGTGGGATGTTCACACTGCGGGAAGCCAGGGCATGTAATATCAGAGTGTCACATAGCACAGGGTTTGTGCTTAGTTTGTGGTACCCCGGACCACAGGGTTGGGAACTGTCCGAACAGGGGGAGTTCGTCAGCCTTCTCTAGTCTTTCAGTTAGAGGACCAGCACCAGTCCAGCATCAGCAGCAGCAGCAGCTACAGTACCCGTTCCCGAGGCCATTGCCGACGCAGGCCCAGGCATTCCAACAGCATAGACCGCAGCAGTATGCCCAAGCCCAAGCCCTGATCCAGTGTAGGTAGAGGAATTTTCAGCAGAGGGGACCCGCACCTAGAGGGCACGGTCAAGTGTTGGCCTTGACCATGGAAGAAGAAGGAATAGCACCAGGTGAGGTAGTGGCAGGTACTATTCTCGTCAATACCTTTCCAGGTTCAGTATTATTTGACTCTGGTGCATCGCATTTATTTATGTCTGTACGATTCGCGACACGGATAGGATTGGAGCCCGAGTCATTATCAGTAAGGCTCAATATACTTGCTGGTAATGGACATATGGGAGTAGACAGAGTGTTTTCCATGTGTCGGATCGTAATTAGCGGTAGAGAGTTTTTCGCTAGGTTGATAGAATTCCCGATGGTCGACTATGATGTGGTATTAGGGATGGATTGGTTGAGAGACCAGTATGCTAGGATAGACTGCCATATTGGCAGGGTTGTTTTTAGTATTCCAGGCGAGCCAAAGTTCTTCTTCTCCCGAGGCGAAGTTGAACCTTCTCTAGTATTACGAATGGCAGTAGCAGTAGTGCAGTTACCCCGGATCATCGAGGAGTTTCCAGATGTTTTCCCAGAAGAGCTTCCAAGAATGTCGCCAGGGCGAGAGATCGAGTTCACCATAGACTTGATCCCCGGGACCGCACCTGTGTCAGAGAGAGTCTACAGGATGGCGCCGTCAGAATTGGAGATATTGTACAAGATGATTGAAGAACTTAGAACCAAGGGATTCATTCGTACAAGTGGATCGCCTTGGGGATCCCCGATGCTTCTTGTGAAAAAGAAGGATGGTACGTCCAGATTATGTATAGATTATCGTACCTTGAACTCGGTGACAATCAAGAACAGATACCCTCTCCCGAGGATAGATGACTTGTTTGATCAACTCAAGGGGGCATCAGTGTTCTCGAAGATCGACTTACAGTTTGGATACCATCAGATCAGAGTCAGAGAGCAGGACGTCCCGAAGACAGCATTCAGATCTAGGTATGGGCATTGGGAGTTCCTTGTTATGCCCTTTGGAGCAACCAATGCACCGGCTGTATTCATGGACCTCATGAATCATATCTTTATGCCTTACTTAGACCAGTTCGTGATTGTGTTCCTAGACGACATCCTAGTCTACAGCAAGAGTGAGGCAGAGCATGAGCAGCATCTCCGTGTGGTTCTTCAGATTCTCAGAAAGTACCAATTGTATGCCAAGTTTAGTAAATACGAGTTCTGGCTCGATCGTATTTCGTACTTGGGTCATATCATCACCCGAGGAGGAGTTAAAGTGGATCCTCAGAAGATTGTGGCCATAGAATCATGGCCAGTACCTGGCACAGTTACAGAAGTTCGTAGCTTTCTTGGATTGGCCGGCTACTACCGGCGATTTGTTTCAGACTTTGCCTGGATTTCAGCGCCATTGACCCAGGTGACCCGCAAGGATGTGCAATTTGCTTGGACAGTAGAGTGCCAGGATTCTTTTGAGAAGTTGAAGCGAGGCTTGATGACGGTACCCATTCTCACGCTTTCAGATAGAATCGGGAGATTCTCAGTATATTGTGATGCTTCAGGCAGAGGTTTAGGATGTGTTCTGATGCAGCATGGGAAGGTAATAGCTTATGCGTCATGTCAACTTCGTGATCATGAGAGGAATTACCCAACCCATAACTTGGAGCTGGCAGCAGTAGTGTTTGCACTTAAGTTGTGGAGGCACTACCTATATAGAGATAGGATGGAGATTTTTACCGACCACAAAAGCCTGAAGTATGTTTTCACCCAGAAAGATCTTAACATGCGTCAGAGGAGATAGCTGGAGCTTCTTGTGGATTATGATGTCAACTTGCAGTATCATCCAGGGAAGGCCAATGTCGTAGCAGATGCATTGAGCAGGAGAGCCGGAGTTTATCTTCTAACAGCGCAGCCAGAATTGTTAACGAATCTTTAGAGGATGGGCATAGAAGTTGACCTTCCTACTAATGTGGCATTGATGGCCAGCATGCACGTTCAGTCCAGCATAGTCGAGAGGTTCCGGATAGCGCAGTCAGCAGATTCTAAGCTTCAGTGACTCAGAGCAGAGTGTGAGGCAGGACGAAGACCAGAGTTATGTATCCATGAAGACGGTACACTTAGGCATGGTAAGCATCTTTGTGTACCCAGTGGGGATATCAGACATGAGATCATGTCAGAGGCCCACAGTTCGCAGTATTCCATTCACCCCGGTGGCACGAAGATGTACCGTGATATCCTTCAGCACTTTTGGAGGAATGGCATAAAGAGGAAGATAGCCCGATTTGTCTCTCGATGTTTAGTTTGTCAACAAGTTAAAGCTGAACATCAGAGGCCAGCTGGACTACTTCAGCCCTTGCCGATTCCGAAATGGAAGTGGGAGCATATAACCATGGATTTCGTGACTAGATTACCTAAATCCCCAGCTGGTAGAGATGCTATCTGGGTTATAGTTGACCGGCTCATGAAGGTGGCTCATTTTCTTCCGTTCAGAGTTGGTTAGTCGACGGCTCAGCTAGCAGAGATGTATCTCCGGCAGATCGTCAGACTTCATGGTGTTTCAGTCAGTATCACCTCGGACAGAGATTCCAGATTTACGTCGTACTTTTGGCGTAGCCTGCAAGAGAGTTTGGGGACTCGTCTCCAGTTCAGCTTAGCATATCACCCACAGACAGATGGCCAATCAGAACGCACAATCCAGACTCTCGAAGATATGTTGAGATCTTGCACACTCGACTTCGGTGGTTCATGGAAAGATCACCTGCACCTGGTGGAGTTCTTGTACAACAACAGCTTCCAAGCTAGTATCCAGATGGCACCGTTTGAGGCACTGTATGGTAGGAAGTGCAGATCCCCGCTAGCTTGGGATGATGCTGGAGAGAGGTAGATGCTCGGTCCGGAAATGATTGTCCAGACAGTTGAAGTGGTCAGGAGAGTCAGAGATCATCTTCGAGTTATCCAAGATTGCCAGCGTCATTGGGCCGACTCTCATCGGCGTCCTCTTGAGTTTTCTGTCGGCGACCATGTTTTCCTGAGGATTTTGCCTAACCGTAGCGTCATTCGTTTTGGCGTACGAGGAAAGCTTAGTCCTAGGTATATAGGGCCGTTCGATATCCTGGAGCGAGTAGGTGATGTATCCTATCGTCTTGCTCTTCCACCGTCGCTAAGAGAGGTGCATGACGTGTTCCATGTATCCCAATTACGACGGTATATCCCGGATCCGGGTCATGTCTATGATCATTCGGAATTGGTTGTTGGCACCAACCTTTCATATGAGAAGAGGCCCGTATCCATATTGGACCGAAGAGAGAAGATACTCAAGAACAAGACTATCAAGTTAGTCCGTGGTGCTTGGGGTCATCACTCTTTGGGTGAGTCAACATGGGAGCGTGAGGATGATATCCGATCACGATATCCCGACCTGTTTGACTCGTGAGGTATAATGTCTTTTTTATGCCTCATGGCTTCGATTCCTTGCTTGTATGATTGATTGCCTGATTGCTTGACTAGTATAGCTTGCCTATGATTAATATAGCTTATCATTGCATCTCTAGCCTCTTGATTAAATTCCGAGGACGAAATTCTTTAAGGTGGATAGAGTTGTAATACCTGTGGTTTGTATTACGCATCTTGGTATACATGTACGTATTTTGACTCGTATTGCATGTCTTCCTGCTTGGTTTATTTGGCATTTTCATTTCTTGGTTCACCTTGGGATTAGTTCGGCTAGGCTTGGGTTTGCTTATTTGGTTCATCATGAACCAAGTAGAGAACTCCTACCTACCACCACCATCTCTATTTATTAACCCCAACCACCTTTCTCTCTCTTTATTCAATTTCTCATTACTACTCTTCCTCTTCTCCTTCCTCACCGAACCCCCACCATAGGCAAGTGTAACTTGCTTCATGAAGGAACTCCCATTTTATTGTTCCATTTTCTTCTCCACAAGATTCTAAGCCTCTTTAGTATTTAGTGTTTTCAAATTCCATGGCTCATTCTATATAGATCTAAGTTTCTAGTATTTTTGATTTCTTGGTTTTGATCTACTAAAATAGCTTATTTTCGAAAACTAGGAGTTCCATGTGGAAGGCCTCATGATTTTGCACAAGTTTGGTTTTGGGATGGCCGGATTTCTCAAAGTCCTGACCGAGATGGAGTTTCCTCGAGTTCCTGAGCTTTTATGCATGTTGACCTTGCCATATGGAGAAGATGGAGTTTTACGCACACGTATTACGTGACAGCGTATTGTTCAGCCTTTTATGCTCACGTCTTAACGTGTTCACGTAGTGCCCCTTTACGCTCACGCATCGCGTTCCAAGCGTACTCGTTTTACGCTGAGCTAATCGATTTTACGCTCGGGACTCTCCCGCTCGCGTAAAATTGAGCTAGCGTAAAATCCCTTGCTCGAGCCGGCTCTCACGAGAGTAAAGTTTGCCAAGTGTTCCTCGCGTAAAGTTTCCCTCGCGTAAAGTTTTGATCGAGAGTTGGCGTGCGTAATCTTACGAGCGTAAAACCCGGCGAGCGTAAAACCCACCCGCATGTACCCTTGCTCGCGTAGAGCTATCTTACCTTGCTCTTGCTAGCGTAAGCCACTTTACGCTTGAAGGCCCCTTGGTCTAGCGTAGTAGTACGCGCGTAGAGACTTGAGTCCCTGTGGCGTACACCATTATATATATATATATATATATATATATATATATATATATATATATATATATATATATATATATATATTACGCCCATTTTATATCCTTACGCCTTTTGTCATGAACTTGATAATCACGAATTTATTTAATATGTTTGAAGATGATAATTGAACATGGCATGGTATTACAAGTATACCTGACATGATTATCTCGAATTGCTGTTACGACAGCTAACATGACATGACCTGACCTGACCAGAATGATTGACCTGGACACCGTGGACGATTGTGTTTGTACAAATAAACAAGTACTGTCTTGCATCATGTCTAGGACTGGGATCCCTGAATACCACAGTCAGGGACACCTACTGAAATTGACTAAGGCTAATTAACTAGAATAATTCAGTAGACATAAAGAGATTCCCAGCTACAGGCAATCCCGTTATCTGGACGCATTCAGTGGACTTGTAGCCTACCGACAAGTAGGGCACATTTCCAGCACACAGTCACGTATTGCATTCTTCATAAATGGACATTCGACCTGGATAACTGGATGGTCTGCAGGGCTTGTGGCTATTGGAATAATCTCATTGCATCTTGCTAATAACTAGGCCTGTGATAACCCTAGCTAGTTAAGAGTATCAAGCCGTACTCATTGCTTGGCCGTGATTGATTGGATGTAATTTAGCCCGGCTTAGTCTTGTCCAAATCCTGTATAAGATGGTTACATGACGGGATCATTTATGCTTGCCTTACAATAACGATCGGGGGTCCAGTTCTGTTCAGGCGAAGGGTTACAACTTCGGTCCTTGTTTGGTTTAAGAGTTGTAACCTGGCTCCCGGAGTAGTTCTGTGTTCTCTCTTCGTTTATTGACTTATCGCAACCCCATGCCACGTTCGTCATATTTTACCTTACCTTAATACCATGACTATTTATGCTTACCTTTACAATAATAATCAGGGACCAGTTCTGTTCAGGCGAAGGGTTACAACTCCGGTCCTTGTTTGGTTTAAGAGTTGTAACCTGGCTCCCGGAGCAGTTCTGTGTCTTCTCCTCGTTGTTGTCCTATTTGCATCATGTGTCATGCTCGTCCTATTTTATAAGAATATGACATGACATGGTTACCTATGATTGTCTTAACAATAAAGATCAGGGGCAAGGTTCTGTTCAGGCGAAGGATTACAACTCCGGTCCTTGTTTGGTTTCAGAGTTGTAACCTGGCTTCCGGAGCAGTTCCTTATCCTCTCTCCGTTTATTATCTTTTTTTTACCCTATGACAAGACTAATCATGTTTTACATACCAATAGTATTTGAGACGGGTTTCTATTCAGGTGAAGGGCTGCAACCCCGGTCCTTGTTTGGTTTAGGGGTTGTGACCTGGCTACTCGAATGGTTTCTTCGTACTCAGTTTACTGTTGTTATCTCCATTATTATCAATTCTTTATTATTATTTATCTTTAATACTCTATTGTGAAATCCTAGTTTTAATTCCTAAGTGAAGCCTCCTTTGTGGCACTTGCTCCTCTGGGGTCTGACCCAGCTGGTTTTGTATGGCCAGATATCAGAGCAGCTCCAGAGGTTCTACCTGTCTTCCAGCCAGATGGTGACCACCAGGCATAACCCTGGCAACGAGTGGCATAACCCTGCCGACGAGCACTTGTTTGCTCGGTTGTATCTTTATTTACTGTCTGCCTACGGGCTGTAACATGATTGACAGATCCTAGGGTTGATCATGTATGACTAAACTCTTGCTAGTCCTGATATTTTGTAATGACTAGCTTCATGATCAGCTGAATATGTAATGTTTGGGACGCCTTACTATTGTATATTTGGTGATCTCACATCTTGTAACACTTATTTACTTGCTTGTGATTGAGACACTAGGCTTGTTCATGACCATAAGAGACTGTTGGCTTGTAGTTAAACCCTCATGTATCTAGACAGCAGTGACCGTATAGCGAGGTAAGTTGCACTTCAATATACGTAGCTGGCTATGTCTGCCCCCGCTCTCCAGTATTCTGGTTCTAGGGCATGACAGAGAGGGAGAGAACTGGCGACGGATATATTCCGTCGCTATGTGGTTGCTATACCACCCTAGCTGGCCGACGAAATATCCATCGCTATGTGGTCGTTAAATTTTTGCCAATTTTTTCAACATTCTCCGCCAACTTTTGCCAACTAAGCGACAGCATAGCGACGAATTCCTCATCCGTTGCTATATTTTCGTCGACTTAACGACGGATTGGCGACCTTTGCTCGCCCTTAAAATAAAATAAACAATTATCGGTTTTTCGACGGCAATCAGTCGGAACTTTGTCGGTAGTCGGTCGCTAATAGCGACGGACAGAATCCGTCGCTATATGTCCATCGCAAAATGGCTGTATTTTGGTAGTAAGTAGTTCAAAAATTCTCCTATGTTCACGATCTCACGCAAGATATTTTATTATTTTGAAAGAGTTCCTATTACATAGATTAAAGTCTTATTCATAACAAGAGATTATGTTATCTGTCCCAGAAAAGTTTAATGTACATATATCTAACATATTGGAAAATAGAGTTACGAAGAAGGCTAAATTGGCCAGAGAAGTTTGAAAAAAATAGAGTTTGGATCCATGAATCACGAAAGGGATTACTAATTTAGATTCTGATCAAGTTCCACTTGTCATTAACAGCCGTTAAAATACGTCTAAAAATACGATTTTACACCTCCCCCCACGCTCTCCCCCCTCTCTCTGGTGGCGGGGGCTTGTCAAGCGGGACTGACCAGAGGAGAGGGGAGGGTAGTCGGCCAGCGGAGGGAGGAGGGGGCGGATCGAGCTAGGGGTGAGCATTCGGTTAATTCGGTTCAAATCGAACCGAAAACTGAATTGAACCGAAAATCAAATAAGCAAAACCGAAACCGAAACCGAACCGAATTGGCCCATAATTGAATCAAACTGAACCGAATTAAATCGGTTCAATTTTCGGTTTATTCAATTTTTTTGGTTTATTTGCACTTTTTTGTTAATATATATAGTACTTAAATATACCTAAATTTATTTAGTATATATCTGTAGTTTATATATATATATATATATATATATATATATATATATATATATATATATATATATATATATATATAAACTAAAATTTCTTATTCGGTTTTAGGTTTTGGACCGAAACACGAAACAGAAATCGAATAAGAAAATTTAGTATTTTCAAAACGAAAATCGAACCGAATCTTTTTAAACTGAATCGAATCTCGGTTCGGTTCAATTTTTTCTTATTCAGTCCCCCTCGACCCCCCCCCCCCCCCCCCCCTCCCTTTGCTGGCCGGCCCCCTCGACCTGCCCCCTCCTCCCTCCGCTGGCCAGCCCCCCCCAAATCCCTCTCCTCCCTCCGCTGGCTGGCCATGCTCGACCTAGGGTGAGCATTATTCGATTTTGGACCGAAAATCGAACCAAATCGAATAAGAGCTTCGGTTCGATTTAAAAAAAAATCGATTCAGTTTTGGTTTTGAAAATACTAAATTTTTTATTTGATTTCGGTTTCGGTTCAAAACCGAAAACCGAATATATATATATATATATATATATATATATATATATATATATATATATATATATATATATATATATATATATGGGAGCGGATCAAAATCCCCCCTTAGAAAATCCCTTAAAAAAATCCTCACTCTCACTCTCAGCCGTCCATTTGATGTTAATATTAATGTTAATATTAATGTTAATGTTAATGTTAATATTAATGTTAATGTTAATATTAATTTTAATTTTAATTTTAATTTTAACTTTTATATTAATGTTAATGTTAATATTAATGTTAATGTTAATGCTAATGTTAATATTAATTTTAATGTTAAGTTTAAAATAAAATTGGAAAAAAATTAGAAATATGATTAGCAATTGGGAGGATAAATACAAATAACTTAAAAATTAATCCAAGAAACCAATCTCGCTCCTTTTTTTTTTCTCTCTCCTTTTGTTTCTTTCCATTATTAGTAGCTGCACAACACTTGAGGGGGAAGCGATGATCTCACAAAAGAGGCTTAGGTCCTTTGTATAATTAAACAATGTTCAAACATGAGAAAATAGGAACTGACTTTTCTTTTGTACCACCTCTCAAATATTTAAACAAGGTATATACTATGTTCAGATATCCAGCAATCATTCTGCACTCATGCCTTCATGATGAGTGACAAACCAGCCGAGAGCGGCAACGCCGAGCTGATTGTGGTGGCATTTCGAGGCACCGACGACGAGTACGATGTCTGCACGGACATCGACCTCTCGTGGTACGAGATCCGGGGAGTCGGCAGGGTCCACGGGGGGTTCATGAAGGCCTTAGGCTTACAAAAGAACGGTTGGCCGAAAGAGATCGCGGAGAGCGCGGAAACCCCCTACGCCTACTACACGATCCGCGAGAAGCTAAGGGACGTCCTCGGGAAGAATCCCAAGGCCAAGTTGCTCCTGACCGGACACAGCTTGGGAGGAGCACTGTCGGCTCTGTTCTCGATAATCCTGGCATATCACGGCGAGCGTACTATACTGGACAGGTTGGAGGGAGTGTACACGTTCGGGCAGCCGAGGATCGGAGACGGACAGCTCGGCGAGTTCGTCGAGAAGTTTCTGGACACTCCCAAGAGGCGATACTTCAGGTTCGTCTACTGCAATGACTTGGTGTGCAGAGTGCCATTCCAACACGATACTTTCTTCTTCAAACACTTCGGCAAATGCCTTTACTACAACAGCCTCTACAGAGGAAAGGTACGTACGTGTTTTTATATATATACTTATATTCTATCAACCGATCGATTTCGTTTGTTAGTTTTCTCTACTATATATGAAGCAGGAAATGGATGAAGAACCAGACGAGAACTACTTTGGATGGTCACATTTCATTCCCCGACACTTAAATGCAATATTGGAGCTTGGTCGAAGCTTCGCCATCGAGCATGTCGGGGGACCAGATTATCAAGAAAGCATGCTTATGAGACTAATTAGGACTACGGGGCTGATAATGCCCGGCATGGCAGCTCATACTCCTCAAGATTACAACAATATCACCCGATTAGGAAAACTCATCAAATAGGAGCGCCAAGTGATCGAAACTAATAAATATAGATACCTAGCTACTGTGAGTTACATGTTAGTTTTCTCATTCTATTATCAGCCAAGAGTGAAACTTTCCTCAATTTCCTTCCACATTCTCTATCAATAATAGCTAACAAAGAATGCCTACACTAAATGGTGTTATGACTTATGAATACATTGTTTGGGCACGTAAATATGTTGTTGAATCTCAGAGAACTCATACAAGTCACAGTAAAGACTTAACCAGAAACTGGTTTAAAGGCAGCAAATATAACTCACTGGACAAAACTGTGCCGGAAAAAAAACCACTAAAGGGCAGTGTAAACTGGTAGAAGAACTGCAAGCAGTCAATATACAGCCAGAAAGATGCTAAAATTAATAAACCAGGCCTGCTGGGATGGTGATTTGAACTATCGTTGCTTAAAGCAAAATTCGACATTCTCCACCATTGATTCACTTTCGGGAGCTAACAAATCCTAATTTACATTCCATCGCCTGGGATGATGTAATTAGAATGCGAATATAAATATATTGTTTGGTTACGACTTGAATGAAAAAAAATGGAAAATGATGAAAATTTGTATAATAACTGTGACGGTGACACCACCGTTTTTCGTAACACCCACTTGTTAATCTCATCCTCCACCAACACAGGGTGTGTTTCGAGGTCGGCCGGCTCGGGCCCAGTGTTCACCGGGCTTAGTCCGAGGAGGAGACGGGCCAGGACGGCTCGGACCAGAGTTTTGGAAATCCAAACCTAACCCAGGCAAGAACCCAGATGGGCAGTGGGTCGGGCCTGACTGGGCTAGGCCCGGGCCGGTTCACGGCTGGGTCTGGGTGGTCCGGTTAAAAACAATTGATAAATGGTTTAAGAAATAAAAAAGGAATTCAAAACTTTATTAATTCAAAAAATGGTTTAAGAAATTTGATATAACATTTTTTTCGATAAATTGAAAAAAAAAATAAACTAAAGAGTTTATTTACATTTTTTTGGTCCGAGTTGGTTCGGGTTGGCACGGTTTCTTCAAGTCTTAGTTCTTTTGGCCATTTTATTATTCAACTCCTCCTCCTCCTCCTCCTGTAGGGTCGTCCATAGCAAGAGACTGAAAGTCAAATTCTTTAATGTCGGCATCTTCATCTCTTAATCGTTGAGTCTGTTTTTTCGTACGAACCCAATCTTGAACGCAAACATAGACTTCTAAAATATCCGACAACCTCCTTCTTGTTTAGCATTCTTGAACCTGGATTAAAATAAGAATCCGATGTTATCGTGGATATTTGCGCCATTAGAAGATCACGTGCTAAAGAATAAAGTATAGAATATATTTTTGTGTGTCTTTTTCACCATTCTAAAATTAAAAAATATGATCCAGAATCATCTTTAGCATAAGAATTTAAATACAACAACAATTCTTAAGTTGGTAGGGAAGATTGTTTTTCTTTCTTTCTTTGTAGTATCTCTTAGCATGAGATAAGTTAGACACTAAACCAGAGCTACTACTATCTTTAGTAGTTGTACTAGGTCGGCTCGATATAACTTTTTTTTTTCCATATAAACTAATTAGAGTATCTAAACATTCTTTAATTTCTAATTTTAAGCTGCTTACCTCAGCGTTCATATTGTCATGATAATTGCCTAACAAAATAAATACACCATCTAATTTGATTTTTGGATCTAAAACTGCAGTCAAACAATACAAAAAATGTATTTCACAACAATATTTTAAAAAAAAATTGTTTTTATTTTAGAAACGACATAATCCAAAGTAGGAGCATTTCTATATTTTGCAAATAAATGAGAAATATTATAATTTCTGTTAAATAAAAGGAGAAGTTGGATTATAAACTCTGGATAAAATACATGTAAAATTGTAAAATAATTCTAAAAATTCATAAATTGAAGTAGCAACTGACCAAACTTTCAATTATTTTGTAATCAAAACTTGGATTAACATTAACATAGTGTGTAATAACATCTTTATATTTAATACAAGATTTCAACATCAAATAGGTAGAATTCCATTATGTTGACAAATCTCCTAAATGTTAAACCATATTATGCACATAACGTTTTAAACCCTTGTTGACAACTTACAAAAGTGTTCAAACTAGGTAGACATGATCTAATATTTTCTAACATTGCTTAAGATTGAAGGCATTCTCGCACTTATATGAATAAATTGTTATTCTATTACAGGCATATATTCATATCTTAAAATATTGATACAAGAAGTATTATTACTAGTATTAGCAAAAAATAATTAAAAAACTTTATTATGGATATCATATTTACGTAAACTTGCAATATGGCTCCACCAATTATAGATACAGTATAAGAAAATTCCAATATTTTAGACAAAAAAATTGTTTTCGTAAAACTCATTTTGCATCTAAATAATGTATCGTGATACAAATAAAAGGATAACTATTTTTAGCATATATTATGTAGTACCCCGCTCCACTCAGTTCAGCAAGATGAATCATGGGTGAAGCGATGTTCGCACTTGGCTATGCAGTGGCTTGTTTGGAGTCCCGCTCGGTCGAGACAAGTCTCGTTCAGGTGGGTGGCTTCGATAAACTCGTCTCTGCCTTGGCTTCACACTTAATAAAAATGGATGTCACGTGCTTATATGTTTAGCAGTAACTTAATGCATGCTAATAAAATAGATGAACCCACATAGCTAAGAGAATAATTCCATCTTGTATCACATTATATAGAACAATGGAAAGATTAGACTTGCTAGAAAGTACTTCATTCCATATTTTTAAATTGACACTCGTCCTATCGATTTTATGTCTTTTGTAAAGTAGAAGTTTTTCGTATGTTGCAACTTAGATTATAGTACTACTACAATAGTATACATGTGCACCAGTTTCAATACTGTCATATAGATTATGACACTGTTTGGGGTACTTCGTAAAATATAGTTATTCAAATTAGGCAGGATGGCTATCAAATAGTCGTTCCTAAGTTAAAAGATGGCAACATGAAAAGATTTTGGGACCGTTTGATCGTCGAGCAGTCCCTGGATTGGGAGCTACGTAGAGATGGAAAGTTGAGATGAGAAATGGTTTGAGTAGGTTGATAAAGTTCGAGTAGAGACTTGCATGGTCATAGACAATTTGTGCAGAAGGTTTTAGGTTCCTAGAACGATCATCGGGGTACTGGGATCGATTTGACCTAGGGGGACTTGGTATTGCGAGACCTTCAACAGGCGGTGATACCCGGGACTGAAAAGTGCATAACAATACATGCAACAGGACCTCCAGTGGAGCTCGCACCTCGCGCACGGACTGTCATCGTATGCAATATAGTCTAAGATGACTTGTCTCCAGTGACCCTCATATAAGCCAAGTCAGCATGCTACTGGCAATCTGCGTGCAGGTCATTAGTTGATTAAGGAAGTGGAAGCACTACACATTGTGCACTATTGAGCCTAACATTGGGCTTCTACAGAGACACACTTTATGACACCATTGTTTTATAGTTTTAGAATGAGTTAGCTTCTTGTTGAGATTTTGATGATTATGAGTATGATGTCTTTTGTATTGAACAGGAACGGACGGACGATAAGTATGGTAAGTTCAATGCTAGTGCATAACACACTTATGATTTATGCCATGAAACCGATTCTAAGGCAAGATTAGAAAGACCACGTAATAATAACAGTGCACTCATATAATAGACATGTTGTCTATGTTGAGTGGGCGAAAGGCCTCTCCACTAGTAAATTTTTATGTACTGATACCCAACTAGATTGTATGTAGGGTATACGGAGCCTTGTTAGCAATTCGGGAAACGGGAAAAATTCTGGACGGCAAAAGTACGAGTATAAATCGGCACAATATAAGTAAAATACGTTAAAAAATTCGGTCAAACATTCGTCTAACGGAAAATATTTGGATTAGATTTAATTCGTGTTTAGTACGTTTCATATGAACAAATTCGGCACTAAAAATTTGTGTGTATATATATATATATATATATATATATATATATATATATATATATATATATATATATATATATAATGCTTTCTCTTCTCTCCTCTTAAAGTTTCAGAACCCTAATGATGGTTTACAGGTGCAAACTTCTCCTGATTTGCTATCTTCCACTTTATATAGCCAGGTATATATCAAACTAACAAGAATTTATAGATCTGAAGAATGAACCTAAACTGTGCTACTTGACCTACAGAGGATACACAACGTTTATAAAATAGTAGATGTACACTGGTTTATAAAACAAGTCAATATTATCATCCAAATGTATAAAACCACCACAAACACAACTTGTGAAGCCAAAGAAATAAAACAAGTCTCACAGTAAAACAAGTCCACATTCCACCAATCCATTAATACAACACAAATGACAACGATAGTTCAAAATCTAATTTCTTTCTGAATTAAAAACATCAATTCAGAATATAAAGTTTGAATTACAAAACATCATGGTTTGATCGAGAAGTTGATGATCCAATGCCAAGTCTTCTATCAAGCCAGGAAATATCCTCGTCAACAACGTTATTTGTTGCATTCACTTCAATACCTTCATCTGCAGCATCCTCAAGCCTTTCATTATCATTTTCATCATGGTATGTAAGGTTTTCAATATCAATTGCTTTTCGATCCTTCATCTCAAAATCATTAGAATTCTTTAACATTAGTGAATTCACCCTTATATAGACTAGGTCCTCCAACATATCTGGTGATAATCTGTTTCTTTTTTTTGTTTGTGCAGCATCAAACGCACTCCAATTGCGCTCACAGGCTGAAGCACTACATGGTTGGCTAAATATACGAATAGCAACCTTTTTTTAGAATAGGAACTAAGCTCCCATTTGCTTCCCACCACACTCCTACACATAATGATCAAAAGTTAGCATTAAGTAACATAAACAACTTAATAAAAATATAAATTGACATAAGTTATACAGAAGTAACAAAACTTACGAGGATGAACGCTTCTCATTTGTGCCATTGAGAGAAAAGTAAACATATTTGGATGTCTCCCATCATAAATCAATAATTGGTCTGCAAACTCAATTCTCACAGTGATATCAACCAAATTTTCTCCCACAAGTAATAAACCATCTCGTACTTCAGGTTGGTCATATCTTATCTTCATGTCATACATAAGAGAAGGGTTTTGATATGCTGCAACTGCATGTATCTTATGAACTATATTCCCTTCTCACCTGGTCTCAAATAAGTCCTGCAATTGCTTGTATTTGTTAGGATTAGTTTCATATTGTTGCTTGATTGTAATTCGTGCTCTTTCCATTGCATCATAAATGTAGCCAACAGTTGATCCATCACCATCAACTAATCGCAATATTCTAACAAGAGGCTCTAGTGCATATATAACCTCCTTTCCTTCTTCCCAAAATTTTGTTCCTTGAATTATTTCCTTCACATTTTGTGCCATTGCTCCTTTACTATACGACATGTTTCTCCAAGTAGCTGATGCAATTAAGTTTCTCAAGCCATCTTCAACTTCTAAAACAGATTGAAGCATTAGAAAGTGAGAAGCAAATCTAGTTTTAGAATATCTTCTCAAATCCTTATGTATATATTCCCTCATTAAACTTAAAACAATGGTATGTCTGTACATATAATCCACAATCTCCTTTGCCTCATCAAAAATCTTGCTTATCCATTGAACTTGATCATAAATATCTTTTAGAAGTAATTGAATGCCATGTGCAGCACACTTACTTTTGTATATGTGAGGATAGTTTCCCATTATCATATCACCAGCAAGTCCATAATTTGAAGCATTGTCTGTAATAATTTGTACTACATTTTGAGGTCCAATCTCCTCAATGACAGATACAAGTAAATCTCGAAGAAAAGGACCAGTCTTTCTATTACTCGACCTTTCAAAAGACTTCAAAAATACAGGTCCTTTTGGAGATTAAGCAACCACATTGATAAATGATCAACCTTTCATGTCTGTCCATATGTCAGACATTAATGTGCATCCCGTTACATTCCAAGATTCCTTCACTTTAGCTACATAATCTTCAACCATTGCTTTACTGTTCATCACTAATTTAGTTCGTAGAGTTGAATAACTTGGTAATGAATATCCAATACCAAATTCAGAAACAGCCTTAACCATTTCAATAAAAGCTGGAGTTTGAATAACATTAAAAGGAATTTTATTCAAAAAGAAATGTTGAGCTACTTTCATGTCCACAATATCCTTATCTTTTTTGTTGAAAATAACAGGTATTGAAGTTTGTTGTAAACTTGATGAAGATTCTTGACTAGTTCCACTCCCAATTCCACTTGATTCAACACTACCAGATAAAGATTTTGCCTTTTTACTACCAACCCCAATGGCAATAACAGCAAGAGCTTGTACATCATCTGGCACAGTTCGACAAACCATAACATCACGACCTGTTTGTCCAGATAAATACGACTTTACTCGAGATATACCCCCAGGAAATTCTTTTTGGCAAAACTTGCATTTAAATCGCCCATTCAAATTATCAACATATTCCCAAAATTTATATTTTTTCCTCATCCTACACAGTTTCAAATTAACAAATTTCTAATTAAATAATGTACAACAGAAATTTAACCAAGCCAAGATTGAATTGTATCAGCAAAAAAAATTTAAACAAAATTAACATGTATAAGTACAATTACACAAACAAGTTTAAGATGTTAGTAAATTTTGGAAAGTTTTGTATTCACTGACTCAATCAAATGGAAAAATAAGAACCCAAAGAAACATCTAAGATTTTAGGTTGTTAAATCATTACCTCAAATAAAAAACATAGTAGAGGCTGGTGATTAGAAAAATATGCCTCGAGATGTACTTCCAAGTTCCAACCTCTAAGCCTCCAACTTCCAAGTCCTTAGTAATAGCAAAAAAACACAAGGGAAGAAGAACCATGTTCTGAGAAGAAGAGGAGGATGGGGGAACATTTTATAAAGAAAAAAAAGTGGAGGTGGGATGGATTCTGGAAACGAAGTATTGCTTTAATTGTTGCAAACTTGCAATTGAACCAGCAGGTTGTTGGATCATTGGAATTGGAGAAAGACTCTTGGAGACTCTTTGGTTCTTGTTCTTTGCTTCTTCTTCTTTGAAAATTGTGCCATCCTATATTCCTATTCCTAATGATTAATAGCAGCAGACTCAAGCGGTTAAGTGTCCCAGAAAAAGAGTGTGGTGCTTGATAGCAATGCTGCAAGCCTGCAACTGTTCAGTTTTCTCATTTTTTTTCTTCCAAATTTTTTAAAAATTTGTATAATACGCGTTTAATACTCTAACGACTTAAAATTTGCGTATAAATGCGAATTTTTTAAAAGTACGCAAGTATTATATGTTTTTTAAAAATACGAAAAAATTTGCGTATAATACGCATTTTATTCGGGTGATTGCTAGCAAGGATACGGAGCAACTCATTCAGTACGGAGCTCGCTTGGACGCGCTAAGGGATGGAGTTTCTTGGCATGTCGAGGCGTGCAACAGTGTTGAAGGATTGCTTGTATACGAGACATAATGTGTAAAACTCCTCAATTTTTAAACAAAATAAATAATTTAATATAATATTTTTTGAGTATTTTTAAATTATATTATTATTATATAAATAATCTTAGCCATGATTGTGATTTGTTATGCATATCGATTAGAAAATATGGCATAGCTTGTGTAGTCGTGTGCCATGACTAGCATAGCTATGATAAGGATGGCATAGCCATATTTATGATCCTTGTATGGAAATAAGTCAAGTTGTGGCTTAAACCATATGTTTGGCTTAAATAATTATTTTTAGAAGCTTTTGAATTTTTAGGAGACCCGGTTGTACCAAACTAGCTCAAACTTGACTCGAACTAAACCTAAACCCATGTAGGCTTGTAGTTCATTCAAATAGGGCCATATATATATATATATATATATATATATATATATATATATATATATATATATATATATATATATATATATATATATATATATATATATATATATATATGATAGAAAGTGTCATAGGTGTAGTCCTAGTTGGCAATTAACTAAACCACCCAAAACCCAAGCCAACCAAACCCTAACCTAATCAAAATCGACCCTAATAGGCAACCCAAGCCATGGCCGACCACTCCATGAGTAGCCCCCATGTGGCCGACCACACCCAACCCCATAGGAAAACCCTATTTGCATGTAAACCCATTAAAATAGCCTATATATATATATATATATATATATATATATATATATATATATATATATATATATATATATATAAACCTACTACCAAACCCAAACTTTAAACCCTATCAAATCCTTTCCCTCTCTTGGCCGACCTCTTCCTCCTCTCCATCACGAAAATTTCAACACTCCCAAACCCTAGCAACCCATCCAAACTCCATTACCATCACCTTCAACCCATCAAACAAGGAGATGGAAACCAAACTCAAGCAAGGAGGTGTGTTCTTGGACAAGAAGAAACACCGCTATCCAATCTTTTAAAGGCTTTCTTTTCAGTACAGATTCAAACTTTTCTTCTCAAACCTCCATGGCATAATTATTTTAGAATTATGAAGATTTATTGTTCTAGAATCCATATCTTGCCATCTTGTCTTGCTATATTATAATCCATATAGGTTGCATGCTAGGTGGTTGATAGATTGGATTACGGTAGGACTAGTTTGAGACTTTTCGGTGCGAATACGTGAGAGTTTGTTATTAATTATTAAAACTGAATTTATATATGTTTTATTACTATAAATAAAGTATTTCTAAATTATTTTTATGGTATTTTTATGTTAAAATTGAACCCTAAAAATATGGACCATTAGACTAGGTTTTCGATTAATTCTTGACATCGTTTGGCTCATAAATAGGGACTAATTTTGGTATATAAAAAGGATATTATTTTTGAGTTTTAATCAGGTTTAGTATATTTTTATATGATTTCATAAATATAGGTCCTAACGATGGTTTGGTAATATTTCGGATAAGACTAGCAGGCATAATAAAGACATAACCATGAATTGTACCAAAAATTCTAAATTTGGAATTCAGAGGTTAAATTCAATACAAATCATGTTTAAATTATGATTTTATAATTTTTAGATGATTTATATGTGTGTCCCTAAAGTAGGGACTTAACCTTGAAGTTTGGAAGTCGGAAACCATAAAACTAGGTCCCAGTATCTCATGGTTGTTGTGTCAAGAATCTAAGGGTTCCATCATGTATTTAGACTAGGTTACATATGGTTCATAATAATAAATTAGATAATTAAGTTGTGTTATAAGATCTGGATCAAACACTTAAAGTAGTTAATTAATTTTTTAGGTCCATTGGATTCCGGAGACATAGATACGGAAGCATCTTTACATCTACACATTGCGAATTTAGGCAAGTGTACCTTGCTATTGTTTTTATTATTCTTGTCATGTTACTATATTTTATTGCTTGCTATTTGTGTTGGACCTTAGATGGTATATCAGTACATACTTCCGATTGGTATTCGGGTGCATTCAACTATTAAGTTATCTAGTATTGATATCTAAAGCTTCCTGCGATTTTATGAAAATTTTCTATTGAGATATGTAGGATTACGACATATGATTTGATACATATGTTTAGCTAGATACTTGTGCATTGATTCCAGAGTTACCAGATTCCCTGATGACTATAGGGCCAAAATTAGTATTGACTTGACGCCAAGATAGAGGTCAGATCAGATGAGTTGTGGATATGACTTATATGATTCTTTGAGAGTTGAGGACAACTATTACTTACGTGGGCCATGCTGTGCACTTATACTTTATATTATGTATATATTTATTCGGAGGAAATACATGTTTCTTGTGATCCAGTTTCTCTCTTAGTTACCGTTGAGACTCCATGACCAGAGCTACGGCTATATGTATTTGTAGAAGCATAGAAATTCATGCGCCTAGAAACCTAGTCCAAAGAAGGTACATCCGAATGCGCTGCAAATGTCAGATCCCTATTTCGGAAATAGGTATATGACTGTATTTCGATTGTATTTCGTATTTGGAGAATTTTTTGAAATTGGGTATTTTTAAAATTTTATTATTAATTATTGGAGGTGAATTTTTCTTATTTTCTTTATTGCTACTATTATTTTCTTGATCCTAAATCTACCCCTTCCAAAATATCTAAATCTCCTACATAACCCCTCACATCACTCCCCCTCACCCCTCACATCTCAATCCTCTCTCTCCCACGAACAGCACAACCCCCCCAATTTTCCTCTCTCTCTTCACTCACTCACTCACCCCTAGCCCCTCTCTCCTCCCTTTCGGCCTCCTTCCCCTGGCTGCGGCGCCACCATCTTCCACCACTGCCACCTCCATCCGCCACCCTCGCCGTGGTCGCCCCCGTCTCCAGCCCTCACCACCGTCGCCATCACCCTCCAGCACCGCCACCGCCACTGCCATCAGTCACCTCCACCACTACTGCTTCCCTCCACCACCATCTCCATGGCCGGTCACCGCCACCCCCTCGCCGTGGCAGCTCCCTTCGGTCGCCAGCACCACCGTCAACATCTCCGCCACCACTTTATGCCGCCACCGCCAGCGCCACCACTTCCAGCGCCGCCACCATCGGCATCGTCGCCATCTCCTTCCTCCCTCCGCCGCCGGTGAGCCTCTCCTCCGGCCTTCCCTCTCTCTCTGTCTCCTCCTCCGCCCGGAGCCGCCACGACATGGCAGAGCCCCGAGCTCCTCCGCCCCTCTCTGTGTACTCCTCTGCCTTTCCTCTTTTCTTTCCTAGCGACCATCTTCGCCGCCGAGCCTCGCTGGCCGTGCCAGCCTCGAGTGGCGGATCGCCCTTGGGCCCCGCGCTGCTCGAGCAGTATGCAGCCTTGGGCATCGCGCTCTTCTCGGGCCGTGTGCACCCTTGACTTGCACGTTCCCCCGTTCTCCGTGCTTCTCGGGACGTGCACCTTGATTTATGTGCTATCTCGGTTCCCGTGCCACCCCGATCGGCGTGCTGCCTTGGGCAGCAGGATGTCTCGAGCCCCACGTTGCCTCGGGCAACGTGCCATCTCGGTTTGCACACCGTCTCGTTTTTTGCACCTCGGCCTTTGTGCCTTTTTTGATTTTTGCCGCATCAATTTGCGTGCATGCATCGATTTGTATGACCGTCTCGGTTTGAGTGCCGTATTGGACTCCGTACCGTATCGATTTGCGTGCACACTTCGTTTTGTGTGCCGTATCGATTTACGTGCTCCTTGGACTTTAGGTCGTTTCAATTTACGTGCTTGCCTCGGTTTGTGTGTCGCGTGATTCGTAGACCATTCTGATATTCGTGATTTTCTCGATCCACGTGCACGTCTCAATTTACGTGCACGTGTTTCCCGTTCATCTCGATATTCGTGCCATCTCGATTCTCGTGCGCGTCTCGATATACTTGCACGTCTCGGTTTATGTTTCCGTATCGATCCGCGTACCTCGGTTTTCGTGCCCGATCCCTGTACTGCTTGTGGGACCCACACGGTATAGCCTTCTGCCATCTCTTGTGATTATTCTATTATTTTATTATTTGGTGCTGATGATTATTTATTGTGTGTTCTGAGGATCTCGATTGGCATGCTAGCTTGGATCGCGACTGCCGAAGACTTGCTTACCTAGCCGAGCCCTCTAGGCAAGTATCCCTTGCTCATCGACGGCTCTTGCCATCTCTTCTGGATTTTATTGTATTTAATTTATTGTAAAATTGTATAACCATGAGTAGTGTAGCTTAGCAGTAGAACTGCCATGATAACCTAGACTAGCTTGGTCTGATACTGGGATAGACCGTATCGGACAACTCGGATGGGTCATCCACACCTCCGAGGACACGAGCACGACTCACTTGTATGGATTGTCCCTGTATGCCCCGTGTCCGACTCGCGGTCGGGTAACGGCTTGGCGAACTATTCTTGTGGCTGTGATTGCGCTTGGGTTAGAATTATGAACATGTGCTGTGATGTGCCCTGCGAGGCGGTTATTTTATTATATTATGCATGTTGGCTTGGCGTCCAGTACGCATTGTAGTGCTGCTGGAGGCCGGGACTTAGTGGTCTCAGGTTCGATTAGTTTCCAGTACGCATTGTAGTGCTGCTGGAAGCCGGAACTTAGTGTTCTCGGCTATCGATTTGTTCCTAGTACGCATCGTAGTGCTGCTGGTAGCTGAGACTTAGTATTCTCAGCCTGCGATTCTGTGATTCTGCGGCGGGTTATGCAGAGTGGTTTTAGCCCCATTCGTAGGGTGGTCCTATCCAGATTACAAAGGAGACTCTGTCGGATTTTTCTAAAATTTCTGGTTGGGAATTTGGTTCGAAGGATTGGACAGAACCATTCCTTTGGTTTACGGGACTGAACTCATGCATGTTCTTCTTGGTATAGCATCCCTGATCTTATTGCCTGCTAGGTAGACTCCCGACTAGATTATTCGCCTAGCGTCTTGACCTGTCCTGTCCGTCGGATTGTGTAAGAAGAACGGTTCTACTCGGGTGAAGGTCTGCAACCCTGGTCCTTGTTTGGTTTAAGGGTTATGGATCTGATCTAGAGTGGTTCACGCAATCCTTGCCTTTTCGACGGTATCACCCATTGGACTCTTGACCCGTGACCCTTCTTTTAGATGGTGTTCCAGTTTAGTCTGTTATCCCATTGTCTGTCCTGTCCGCCGGATTGTGTAAGGAGAGCGGTTCTACTCGGGTGAAGGCCTGCAACCCTGGTCCTTGTTTGGTTTAAGGGTTGTGGATCTGATCCAGAGTGGTTCACACAATCCTTGCCATCTTCCGACGGCGTTGATTAGTGTTGACCCATGTGTTGGGATTATGATCTTATTCGAGGATGGACTATGAGGAGATATGGTATTGGGATAGTGATAATGGTAGACTAAGTGGATTCTTAGATAGTGTTGCTAGTTCTTTGGTAATGTTCTAATTTGATCAGATATGTCTTCGAGGACTTTTGGATTTTGGATACTGGTGCGAGTATCTCGCGGAACGAGGAGAATATCGAGGGTATTATTATATGACTTTTACTCGACTTTCCAAACGCCCAAAACCTGGTACCTTGTGTATTCCGGTAGTTGGAGAACCTGGTTTGATTGCTATGTCTTGGTAGATGAGGGGCTTGTTTTCTAGTGGCTTGTGATCATTGACTTGGAGGATTCTTGTGAGTCAGAGGGCCTAGCATTGTTAGGGGATGAGCTTGGTATTTGGTGGTTGTCTTTATTGACGTGATATTCCCTCCATCATGGATGGGAGACTCTTGCTAGATTGATCTGGTAGATGGAACGACTTGATGATTGGAGCTGTAGGCTCCCATATATGCTTGAGATGTTATTATAGTAGAGGTTCTGGTCTTGTACTTGACCTGATATCCATGCCACGATATGGACAGATGATTTCTTGTGACTGACAGATTTGTCCTTGTCCCAGACCTGACTACTTATATCCGTGCTATAAGTCCAGCTTACCCTTTGAGGTACTGGCCCTGACCTTGCACTGCGGTGCCCCTTGTCTACTGGCACTTTGAGGTGCTACTTCCATGATTATATGGCATTGCGATGCCATCTTGATATTCTAGCTATATTATATGATTACCTGCACGGGTATCTGGTATTGACCTATAGTCTTAGCATGGTTAGGATTGCTTGCTTGCTTGTTGCATAACACTAAGGATGGATCACAACTGGGACTATAGGTGCCGAGGTTGATTCTTACTTAGCGTTCTCGTACTGAGGTACGACATCTAGGAGGATGATCATATGACCACGACATGTGATTCCGGATAAATGTTTGGTTAATCTAGGCAACTTAAACTGGTAGAAGCATTGAGAGGAAACGGAATTTCGAGATCGTGCATTACCAGCCTTATCCCAGACATTAGTCATGACCTACAGGCTGGCCGTCACGGATATTGTTACCATTCGTACTAGTGGATGGCAATATCCGGCTACTTATGTACTATATATTATATACATGGCATGCTCGGCACGGTAGCCTTACAAGGGACCGGTAGTGACATGCAAGCCCGGTGGCCTTTCGAGGGATCGGTGCTCTTCTTATATGCTATACTTGGCCTCGCTAGCCCTGCTGGGACGGCACGATCTGAGGATTCCTATATTGCATTGTTGGGGTAACCCAACCTCTACATAGACAGCCGTAGGCATTTGAGTGGCCGCTTATTTATATAATTGTTTGGCTTGTTGCTTGCTAAGCTGGCTGACACGTAACGCTGTCCCGGTGCAGTAATTCATTTCGTTGTTCTTGTTTGATGTAGGGATGGGTTACTGTTCCGATGACAGACTACGAGTTCCAGTTGGCGATGCAAGCATTAGTGGATGTTAGGATGACTGTGATGTTTGTTGGTTACTTATGTATTAGTAGTTGGATTGCTGCCTTATATTCTGTAATCGTGCGTTGGTACTGCACGATCCTTTACCCTCATTACTGCTGTTCATACGTGCTATTTCTGTCACATTTTATCATGCTGGTTTTCTTCGCCCGTCATTAAGCCTTTCTTTCTGGTACTTGCTACGGTTGGCCTGACCAACCCTGGATTGTTTCCAGATTTCCAGTGACCGACCCTGTGGATCTTCCAGACTTGACTTGGAGGACGCGCTTCAGTTCCTGATCCTGAGGGAACTGTGTGGGAAGATATTATTATAGGAACCCTAGAGGGGGGTGAATAGGGTCAAGCTAACTAATCAAGCACTTAGCACAAGCTAATTGGCAATTTAAAATTATAAGTGCAAGAGAAGAAGCAAACACAATACCAACACCCGATATATCCTGGTATCCTCCTAAGAGGCAGTCCAGTCCCGGAACTCTCTCCGGCTTTAATCCACTATTTGAGCAAATAGTTAAACACGAGTTTGGATCCGAAGAACTCGCCAACTTCTTACACAAGAGCTTTAATCCGAAGGGCTCTCCGACTTCAACCGAGAGTTTGGATACGAAGACTCCCCAACTTCAACCGAGAGTTTGGATACGAAGACTCTCCAACTTCAACCTTTCACAATAGGTTTTGATCTCCTTATACAATAGGATGAAGATCTCACTTTTCAACTCAATAACTCTAACACAATTTGTAGATGGCAAATGAAGGCTTTGTAGAGTTGTATGTGGATAAGCTTTGGTGGTTTAGAAATTTTTAGGCTCAAAGCATCAACCTTGAATGAAGGGGTTCAAGGCTATTTATAACCAAAGCTTGAAAAGAAGCCAAAGACAACTTTTCAGTCACGAACCGGCATACCGCCGGTATGATCCGGCATACCGGCGGTATACCGGTCTGGGATTACAACGGCTAGAAATATAGCCGTTGGGATCATTAATGGTTGAAAATCCGACCGTTGGAATTTTAACGTTTCGGAAGCGGTATACCGTCGGTATGGACCGGTATGCCGTCGGTATGCCGGTTTTGTAAACAGAAACTTTCTGTGAACGAAAATCGGTATACCGTCGGTATACGCCGGTATACCGTCGGTATGCCGTTTTCCACCAAAAATGATCCTGGGCTTATTTCTGCCCAAGCTTTCAATTTTGTCATCCATTTCTTGTGTTTACAATAATTCCTAAGACTCATTACAGACTCCAGATAAACTTAGGCAGGTGCAGGCTTCTTCAGAGTCTTGAAATGATGATGGCATGGCTTGGCTTCTTTCCTTGATATATGTTGGCTTTTTCCCTTGGCGGCAGCTGTCCAAAGATATCCAGTTTGTAAAAACTGAATACCTTTCGGGGGCTTCGCCCCCGAACCCCCGACGAGGGGCGCTGCCCCCTCGACCCCCGTCCGCTGACCGGGCAGCGGAACCCCCGGTGCGTGGCTCCAGAGATGTCGTCGGGTGGTTCAGAGAAATCTTGTGGAATCCGTCGTCTTTGGCCCACCATGATTTCTTCATAGCATATGTCCACATTTGATCTTGCAAATTACTTTTCTGCAAATACATGTTAGGCGAACAAAGCAATATACATGTAGCAAGTATGATAAGATAAAGCACATTAGGACTATGCAAAGTTTAAGTATAGGTGCTACGGTGATAGCATAAAAGTTAGTGATATTATAATGATTAAACTTAATTGAATGACCACAATCAAAAACATAGTTTTAATTTTGGCGACCCAATTAAATTTAAGATAGATAAGCTCATATCACTAATATGTAAACCAATAGGCACATATCACCAAAGGTATAAGTATAAGTAGAAATGCTTTTAGCGATAGTATGAAGATTAGTGATAATGAAGTGCTAAACTTAACATATTAACCATATTCAAAAAATATGATACAATCATTGGGCCAACAATTATGTCTACATTATTTCTTATTGTAGACTCTCGGATTTTCATATGAGTATTTCCTGCTTTCTATATGATTATCTTTCTTGATGTTGTTTCATTGTGATTTGCCTGTGGACATGAGATCGGATTTAGGCCATAGATTGATTGCATGCTAGGATACCCAGCAAGACTTGACAGCCGTCATCGTCGTATAGTGTATTCGTACCTTATACGGTGTAGCTGGCCTACGTCCGCCCCCGTATTCCGGTACTGGGGTGTGACATGGTTTTAGTGATGGCCCATACAGGTATCGTTTTGAGATTTTGTTGGGTATCACATGATTATTGATCTCAGTCCATTATTCCTTGGTATTCCTACTTGTTACACTTGTCCTTCGCTCCCTTGAACATGTGAACTGGTCCTCATCTCTACTTGGACCTATCTTACTTGGCCATGTCTTATTCGTGTTATCTACCTCTGATCCTTGTTTGATAGATATGATCCTATAGTTGGTTATGTCGATCACCTTATTTGATGAGATGTTATCTCCATCATTTGGGTTACATGATTATTTATCTTGGGTTCTGTACTCTCTATCGGTGTTTTGCCTTGTTTGATTTCCTGTTATCCATTTCGTGCGTTGACTTCGTGTTGACTTAGTATCATTATCGCCCTCTTCGAGCATTGGCTGGATTGCTGCAGGATGAAAATTTCATCAGGACTCTGAGATTGGATATATTAACATTTGTTGAGTACCCGGGGGATATTCTTGTATCGATTCGGCTTCCTTGATTCCGGACAGTTCCGCACTCATGATTTTCAGATATTATTTTTATAAATATACTTGCTATACATTATATTTTGATATGGATCCTTGGGTTGGAGTATTTTCCTACGGATATGGAGTATTTTCCTATAAAAGCTATCTTGTGGTTATTATTGAATATATTTTGGATGTGTGTTACGATTCACCTGGATTTTGGATTTTGATGGTTTTCTAGGACTCGTTATATTGTTAGAGATTTTGTGATTTTAGTGATTCGAATATTTGGGTTATGGATTTGATTCGTTTCGGGTATTTGTCAAGAGTACCGGGTGACCCTAGTATGCCTTGACGGCGTGGTAATGAAAGTTGCAGCCGCTCGATTATAGCGTCATGGTGAATCTTTTGCAGCCATTCCGGATGGCGTGGCAAAGAATGACCATGGCACACATTTTTTGGATATTAGGAAACTACGGTCATCGGTTCGAGACAGATATCCTGTATTTTATGATTTTATGCGGATTTATTATTTTTCTTTATGCAGTTGGAATTTTACGTTTTCTGACATTGTTTTCGACATTCTATACTTGTTTTGATTTATGGGGTTATTTCGTGTATGCGAGACTTTGATTTTGGGATTCTTTCGATGTTTTGGATTTACCTTGCAAGTTGATTTATTTAGGTAGACCTTGTTTTCCTTGATGTTTTCATATTGAGATTTTGTTCGTTTCTTATTATATTACTTGATTTCTGTAAGGTGGGTAGAGTTTTTATGGTACCTATATGTACTAGTTTTGAGAATCTTATATACATGATTTCGAAATTTCGAGGACGAAATTTTTGTAAGGTGGGTAGGATGTCAGATCCCTATTTTGGAAATAGGTATATGACTGTATTTCGACTGTATTTCGTATTTGGAGGATTTTTTGAAATTGGGTATTTTTAAAATTTTATTATTAATTATTCGAGGTGAATTTTTCTCATTTTTATTATTGCTACTATTATTTTCTTCATCCTAAATCTACCCCTTCCAAAATATCTAAATCTTCTACCTAACCCCTCACATCACTCCCCCTCACCCCTCACATCTCAATCCTCTCTCTCTCTCTCTCCCACGAATAGCACAACCCCTCCAATTTTCCTCTCTCTCTTCACTCACTCACTCACCCCCAGCCCCTCTCTCCTCCCTCTCGGCCTCCTCCCTCTGGCTGCGGCGCCACCATCTCCTACCACTGCCACCTCCATCTGCCACTCTCGCCGTGGTCGCCCCCGTCTCCAGCCCTCACCACCGCCGTCATCACCCTCCAGCACCGCCACCGCCACTGCCATCAGTCACCTCCACCACCACTGCTTCCCTCCACCACCATCTCCATGGCCGGTCACCGCTACCCCCTCGCCGTGGCAGCTCCCTTCGACCGCCAGCACCACCGTCATCATCTCTGCCACCACTTTATGCTGCCACCGCCAGTGCCACCACTTCCAGCGCCGCCACCATCGTCATCGTCGCCATCTCCTTCCTCCCTCTGTCGCCGGTGAGCCTCTCCTCCGGCCTCCCCTCTCTCACTGTCTCCTCCTCCGCCCGGAGCCGCCACGACATGGCCGAGCCTCGAGCTCCTCCGCCCCTCTCTGTGTATTCCTCTGCCTTTCCTCTTTTCTTTTCTGGCGACCATCGTCGCCGCCAAGCCTCGCTGGCCGCGCCAGCCTCGAGTGGCGGGTCGCCCTTGGGCCCCGTGTTGCTCGAGCAGTATGCAGCCTTGGGCGTCGCGCTCTCCTCGGGCCGCGTGCACCCTTGACTTGCACGTTCCCCCGTTCTCTGTGCTTCTCGGGACGTGCACCTTGATTTGTGTGCTATCTCGGTTCCCGTGCCACCCCGATCCGCGTGATGCCTTGGGCAGCGGGACGTCTCGAGCCCCACGTTGCCTCGGGCAACGTGCCATCTCGGTTTACACACCGTCTCATTTTCCGTGCCTCGGCCTTTGTACCTTTCTTGATTTTTGTGCCGCATCGATTCGCTTGCATACATCGATTTGCTTGACCGTCTCGGTTTGTGTGCCGCATTGGACTCCGTACCGTATCAATTTGTGTGCACACCTCGATTTGTGTGCCATATCGATTTACGTGCTCGCCTCGGTTTGCGTGTCGCGTGATTCGTGGACCATTCTGATATTTGTGATTTCTCGATCTACGTGCACGTCTCAATTTACGTACACGTGTTTCCCGTTCATCTCGATATTCGTGCCATCTCGATTCTCGTGCACATCTCGATATACTTGTACGTCTCGGTTTACGTATCCGTATCGATCTGCGTACCTCGGTTTTCGTGCCCGATCCCTGCATTGCTTGTGGGACCTACACGGTATAGCCTTCTGCCATCTCTTGTGATTATTCTATTATTTTATTATTTGGTGCTGATGATTATTTATTGTGTGTTCTGAGGATCTCGATTGGCGTGCTAGCTTGGATCGCGACTGCCGAAGACTTGCTTACCTAGCCGAGCCCTCTAGGCAAGTATCCCTTGCTCATCGGCGGCTCTTGCCATCTCTCCTGGATTTTATTGTATTTAATTTATTGTAAAATTGTATAACCATGAGTAGTGTAGCTTAGCAGTAGAACTGCCATGATAACCCAGACTAGCTTGGTCTGATACTGGGATAGACCGTATCGGACAACTCGGATGGGTCATCCACACATCCGAGGACACGAGCACGACTCACATGTATGGATTGTCCCTGTATGCCCCGTGTCCGACTCGCTGTCGGGTAACGGCTTGGCGAACTATTCTTGTGGCTGTGATTGCGCTTGGGTTAGAATTATGAACATGTGCTGTGATGCGCCCTGCGAGGCGGTTATTTTATTATATTATGCATGTTGGCTTGGCGCCCAGTACGCATTGTAGTGCTACTGGAGGCCGGGACTTAGTGGTCTCGGGTTTGATTAGTTTCCAGTACGCATTGTAGTGCTGCTGGAAGACGGGACTTAGTGTTCTCGGCTATCGATTTGTTCCTAGTACGCATCGTAGTGCTGCTGGTAGTTGAGACTTAGTGTTCTCAGCCTGCGATTCTGCGATTTTGTGGCGGGTTGCGCAGAGTGGTTTTAGCCCCATTCGTAGGGTGCTCCTATCCAGATTACAAAGGAGACTCTGCCGGATTTTTCCAGAATTTTCGGTTGGAAATTTGGTTCGAAGGATTGGGCAGAACCATTCCTTTGGTTTGCGGGACTGAACTCATGCATGTTCTTCTTGGTATAGCATCCCTGATCTCATTGCCTGTTAGGTAGACTCCCGACTAGATTAGTCGCCTAGCGTCTTGACCTGTCTTGTCCGCCGGATTGTGTAAGAAGAACGGTTCTACTCGGGTGAAGGTCTGCAACCCTGGTCCTTGTTTGGTTTAAGGGTTGTAGATCTGATCCAGAGTGGTTCACGCAATCCTTGCCTTTTCGACGGTATCACCCATTGGACTCTTGACCCGTGACCCTTCTTTTAGATGGTGTTCCAGTTTAGTCTGTTATCCCATTGTCTGTCATGTCCGCCGGATTGTGTAAGGAGAGCGGTTCTACTCGGGTGAAGGCCTGCAACCCTGGTCCTTGTTTGGTTTAAGGATTGTGGATCTGATCCAGAGTGGTTCACACAATCCTTGCCATCTTCCGACGGCGTTGATTAGTGTTGACCCATGTGTTGGGATTATGATCTTATTCGAGGATTGACTATGAGGAGATATAATATTGAGATAGTGATATTGGTAGACTAAGTGGATTCTTAGATAGTGTTGCTAGTTCTTTGGTGATGTTCTAATTTGATCAGATATATCTTCGAGGACTTTTGGATTTTGGATACTGGTACGAGTGTCTCGCGGAACGAGGAGAATATCGAGGATATTATTATATGATTTTTACTCGACTTCCCAAACGCCCAAAACCTGGTACCTTGTGTATTCTGGTAGTTGGGGAACCTGGTTTGATTGCTACGTCTTGGTAGTTGAGGGGCTTGTTTTCTAGTGGCTTGTGATCATTGACTTAGAGGATTCTTGTGAGTCAGAGGGCCTAGCATTGTTAGGGGGATGAGCTTGGTATTTGGTGGTTGTCTTTATTGACGTGATATTCCCTCCATCATGGATAGGAGACTCTTGCTAGATTGATCTGGTGGATGGACCGACTTGATGATTGAAGCTGTAGGCTCCCATATATGCTTGAGATGTTATTATAGTAGAGGTTCTGGTCTTGTACTTGACCTGATATCCATGCCACGATGTGGGCAGATGATTTCTTGTGACTGACAGATTTGTCCTTGTCCCAGACCTGACTACTTATATCCGTACTATAAGTCCAGCTTACCCTTTGAGGTACTGGCCCTGACCTTGCACTGCGGTACCCCTTGTCTACTGGCACTTTGAGGTGCTACTTCCATGATTATATGGCATTACGATGCTATCTTGATATTCTAGCTATGTTATATGATTACCTGCACGGGTATCTGGTAGTTGACCTATAGTCTTAGCATGGTTAGGATTGCTTGCTTGCTTGTTGCATAACACTAAAGATGGATCACAACTGGGACTATAGGTGCCGAGGTTGATTCTTATTTAGCGTTCTCATACTGAGGTACGACATCTAGGAGGATGATCATATGACCACGACATGTGATTTTGGAAAAATGTATGGTTAATCTAGGCAACTTAAACTGGTAGAAGCATTGGGAGGGAACGGAATCCCGAGATCGTGCATTACCAGCCTTATCCCAGACATTAGTCATGACCTGCAGGCTGGCCGTCACGGATATTGTTACCATTCGTACTAGTGGATGGCAATATCCGGCTACTTATGTACTATACATTATATACATGGCATGCTCGGCACGGTAGCCTTACGAGGGACCGGTGGTGACATGCAAGCCCGGTGGCCTTACGAGGGATCGGTGCTCTTCTTACATGCTATACTTGGCCTCGCTAGCCCTGCTGGGACGGCACGATCTGGGATTCCTATATTTTATTGTTGGGGTAACCCAACCTCCACATAGACAGCCGTAGGCATTTGAGTGGCCGCTTATTTATATAATTGTTTGGCTTGTTGCTTGCTAAGCTGGCTGACACATAACGCTGTCCCGGCGCAGTAATTCATTCCCTTGTTCTTGTTTGATGTAGGGATGGGTTACTATTTCGATGACAGACTACGAGTTCCAGTTGGCGATGCAAGCATTAGTGGATGTTAGGATGACTGTGATGTTTGTTGGTTACTTACGTATTAGTAGTTGGATTGTTGCCTTATATTCCGTAATCGTGCGTTGGTACCGCACGATCCTTTACCCTCATTACTGCTGTTCATACGTGTTATTTCTGTCACATTTTATCATGCTGGTTTTCTTCGCCCGTCCTTGAGCCTTCCTTTCTGGTACTTGCTACGGTTGGCCTGACCAACCCTGGATTGTTTCCAGATTTCCAGTGATCGACCCTGTGGATCTTTCAGACTTGACTTGGAGGACGCGCTTCAGTTCCTGATCCTGAGGGAACTGTGTGGGAAGGTATTATGTCTACATTATTTCTTATTGTAGACTCTCGGATTTTCATATGAGTATTTCCAGCTTTCCATATGATTATCTCTCTTGATGTTGTTTCATTGTGATTTGCCTGTGGACATGAGATCGGATTTAGGCCATAGATTGATTGCATGCTAGGATACCCAGCAAAACTTGACAGCCGTCATCGTCGTATAGTATATTCGTACCTTATACGGTGTAGCTGGCCTACGTCCGCCCCCGTATTCCGGTACTGGGGCGTGACAGCAAAAGACATGCGCCACAGACACGGAGCAAACTTGGCGCATCATAAAAAGAACATCAAAGAGAAAATTGTATAAAAAGAATATTTTTATTATATGGAAAGTCTGTACATAAAAAAAGACTTTTTATTACATAGAAAATCTACTACAACCTACTCTAAACTCTATGAATAGGCACATAACTTTTATGTCTCAGCACAGGCGCATCACTTCCTCGTCACGAGCGAATCACTTCCTTGTCGCGAGCGAATCACTTTCTCGTCAGGGGCACATCACTTCCTCGTCTCAGCACAGGCGCATCCCCTATGAATGAAGCAGTTATTGAGCAGAACATGGGTTGGCAACCAACCCAAATCCGGTAATCAACATCTTGGCACTCGTTGTTATCTCAAGGAAAAATACTACCAATGAGGTACACGAGCACGAACTGCTCTGCCCATAACTAACTCGACGCATCTCAGTTCTTTGATAGAGTCCTTCGTCAAAATCATAGCTTCTTTGAACGAAGAGACCTACAACCTACTGCTGACTGAATTACCAAGGAGGAGGCTCACGGCCATCAAAAGTCGAGTTTGTTCTTGGCATGAAGTCGAGTGAAACGAGAATGAACAAATTCTCCACTCTTCGAACACCCCTATTTATAGGCCAAACCATGGTCAAACCCATGCGCCAAGTGGCATTTTCTCTGAGATTAATGCGATGAACCTGACATTAATGGTAATAAATCTGCTATCTCGATTTTAACCATGTCAAAGTCATTAATTCGAGCCCCAAAATGCTCAACGAGGTTGACCAAAAATGATGTGTCCCACAGCTGATGCGCTCTATGATACATACGCCCCACAAATGATGCACCTACATAGGCTCCTCGTCCATCAAGCATTTAATACTAAGTGTAAGATGTCAGCAGCACGCGTCTCGAAGACAATGAAGGCAACGATTTTCATAGAAAACGAAGGGTCGCCAACGTCAGCATACGTTGGCATAATCATTACTTGTTTGTCGATTACAGCTGTGCTCTGCCATGTGACTTACCCAAACAAACTTCTCATGCGTCTTAAAAGCCATGTGTCCAAACTTCGTATGCGCCCTTAAAGCCATGCGCACATACTTGCTATGTGCCCTCAGATGCCATACGCCCAGTATCCTCATGCGCCAGATCTCTCAGGCGCATCAAATCTATTACCTTTCAAACAGATCGAGACTATTAAGCAATGTACACGTGCCATGTGTCATTGACTCAGTCATGCTCATGAACGGGTGTCAACCACCCAAGATCTCAGCAACAAACAAATTCCAACAACTGCCACATGTCAGCTCATCCGCAGCCTAACAGTACAGTTACCCCAAATTTAGTTCAAGCTTCCCGAGCGCAGCGCCTCTACGCCTAACAAAGTCATGCACGTAGCATTCCTACGTGCCAAATTTCCATGCATGCATTGCACATGCATGCATGAGTGGATCATTCCAACCCCTACAAATAGAAGGATCATTCCTTAATTCATCCCAAAGACATACACAGAAACATTCAAAGAGTTCGAACATACTTCAGGAGAGCCAAATCGTCGTCCAATCGAACATTTGCATTTGCCTCTTGATCGTCGTCAGATCATCGACGGAGTAAAAAATCAACCCTCCATCACCACCCGTCCCCAGAAAAAATAAATTGTACTCGAAAAATTCCGTCGAAGATCCAAATTATATGAATACAAAGTTCTTTATTACTTTTTAATGACAAACAAGCTGGCGACTCTGCTGGGGAAGTACAGTGCCGACTGTAACTCCCAACCTGCTTCGTCCCAGTCGAAGAAGATGTGTCAAAAAAACAAAGGCGCAGCCACACTCCCGAGCATGGGCTCTGCTGTGCAGGAAAAACTCTCTGTCTTCGACAGAATCACTTGCCACCAATGCAAGGAAAAGTTAGATTTTGAGTACTATGTGTCTTCGTAGGCTAGTACGAAGAAATCCAAGGCAGCATGGGCCATGCACCCTCAATGTGCTATGCCAACAGCAAGCCAAAAACCTGTACTGAAAGTCGTACGCACAGCTGATGGTAAGCTGTATATAGTTGACTCAGACGCTCTTGTATTCGGAATGGGTCAACTCTCAAAGTCTCCCTCCCACTTGGGTGCATCTCATGCGCTGGAACCAAGCCATGGGGCGAATCGTGTGGTGTCGAACCCGTGCACCACGTGGACTATGCGCATGAAGTGTGTTCGACTAACAATACGTGTTGTTCCTCCACCAATGATCTGGGCGCATCTCATGTGCTGGAATAGGATCAGGGGATGCATCACTCACATACACACCCAAACGGTTGGCCTTGCCATACGCCTGAAGTGGAAGTAAATGTGAACCTCTCCTCGCACGATCTACGTAGCATGATTACTCATAAACGTAGAGTGGAAGAGATGACTACTACGTATAATGCACCCCTTGCGGGGCATACTTGTAAGCCCACTTTTCGATTTTTTTTAATTTTATTTTGATTATGATTAATTTTATGATCATTGGGAGTCATGCCTAAGCCTGTAGGTGAGACATGGCCATACTAAAGTTATATGGCCTCTAGATAGCTAATATATATGTCATTTACCTATTTTATACTTTTTCACAATTTTTGGATATTTTTAGATATTTATTTATGAAGGTTTAGTATTTTTAAAGGCTTACAAGATTTACTATAAGGTCGTCCTGGGTTATTTTTGGACCAAATACTTTTATTTGGGTTCTAGATGACTAAAACTATTTTTATAATATTCTAGGATTTTTCTAAAAATTTTGGAAATTTTGAGATAATTAAACCTATAGAATTTATTTTTTCATAGATTTTTGGGATTTGCTGTAGGGTAATACAATGATATTTTAAGACCAAACTTTTTTATTTAGGCTCTATACACCTAGAAATATTTTTTTAGAATTGTTTGAGATTTTTCTGGATTTATTTTGGGATTTATTTGAATTTATTTGGAGTTAAAATAATTTTTAGATATTTTTTGTAATTAAATAAACATTTACACAGTCACCTGGCCTGGCGGGCCCACCTGTCGGCGCCCAACCGCGTCTCTCTCTCCTATAAATATATCATATAGTTTTTCAGAAAACCTAGTTTATTTTTTGGCCGATTATTGAGAAGTTTGCTCCTTGGAGACTTCCGACTTCATGGAGTGATTGCGGACAGCTCCGACGTTGTTTTCATGCGATATTTTTTTGTTGGTATCTTATAAAGGTTAGATTTTTAGAATATATATTTTATTTTCTTAGATTTTATTTGTGAATTTTGTAACGCTCCAGTCCCAAAATATATAGGACCAGGAATGCGCTACATGCCAGCAGCATATCGCTAATGGGCCAATCTACCTAACAAGTCCATTAGCAAATGCTTAAGCTGTAAATCATGATAGAAAATCCATAACAACAACATAGGCCACCAGTCCAGAACTAATCTCATCCACACAGAACCATGAGACACAAGATATCAAGTCTAATAAAATAATATTAATGAAAAGATCTGTCCAGCAGGAAATAGAAATAATAACTGTGCAGGTAAGATATCCCGAATCCACAGTAAAAAAAAGTAATAATCTACTACAAGTCTGTTGTAAGGAAATAAGAAAATAAATAGCAAGTCTAAAATAAAGGGTCATGTCTCAAGAGAGGTCCTCGGGCACTATCTTGTCCTCCTGCGAAGGTACGTCACCTGTCTCGACGCCAGAACCATAAACCTTCGGGTAGTCCTCCTCTCTAACTAATCCTGGAGAGATCACCAGGTCCTCAGGGGACTAGAAAGATACATAAAATATGCCTACTATGACAGTATATAACATGAAAGAAAATAGAAAATAGTACAAGAAAATAGTACAAGAGTAAGGAATAAGGGTAAGTGGCATGTCGTTGAGGATAGTGCTATCAAGCGTGACTATAAGTAAATCAGGGTAACCAAAGCCAGATGGGAGCTCACAGTCCTATAGTCAGTAGGCCGATGGGGACTCCCTAATTATAGTATGTCTCATTTGCACTCGATGGGAGCTTACGAACGAGGTGGTCAGGTATAGTCAACGTCTAATAACATGTCAGGGTCAAGTCAAAACAATCACGATCAGGTCAAGTCAATCCAGTACAGGTAATCGGATCAAGTCAAGGTCAAGTCCAAGTCCAAGTGATGAGATCAAGTCTAGATACGAAAGTCTAAACTAACATAATGAAACATAGATCCAGTAGATGGTATAAAAAAGAAAACATGTAACATATAAGAAAAAATATAAAGAGAATATTGTGAGCATGTACAAGAGTCATGTGGTAAAATAGGAAAGAAGTAAACACGAACTAGAATAACTGGATACAAACATGCATAATACTGTATATGTTCGGCAAGGTATAGTTGCCTGTAAAGTCGTCCAAATCCGTGTTGGGGCAAGAACTCGAAGGACGGTCCTCAAGTCCTAGATAATTATTCATAAGACCAAATACATTATTGAATAACCTAATAATATTAATTAACTTTATTTTACTAATATAATTGTTATATATTGTTCATGTTCAAAGTTAACATATTTGAATTCATAACTATGTACTTGTACTAAATTATCCAACTGGTTTGCACCAAAAAATAAACTGTACATTTAATGGTTTGGCCATCTTTGATTACAACAAGGGTTATTCTCTGTGTATACTCTTACTCATAATGGACAAAACGCATGAGTGCTATTTTATGTAAATTGCCAAAACAAAAAGGTGTAAGTTTCTATGCAGAAAAGAGACAACCTGAAGGGTCTTAAGAAATATTGCAAAGGAGGAGGGCTTATATGCAAAATTGCAGACCAATGATTAATCTCCCAGAGAAAGAGAGGGTAGTCACATGTTCCCTCTCGATTTTGACTATTACTAGTTAGTCTAAAGTAATTGACAAAAGAGGAGGATTTATATCCAAATATACTATACTTTTGGTGCATTAATGAAAAGGCATAGCAAGGCAACCAAAGCATGCAGAGGTAGGGGTGGCGATTTTGCCCTCATACCCTCTATCCTAGCCGGGTACCCTCTACCCTCAGGTGCCCACGGGTACCCTCTACCCTTCGAGGGCATGCCCTACCCTTACCCTCTTGGAATTAGGGTAGGGTAAGGGTATTATTCTGTTACCCTAGTGCAATTACCCGGGTACCCGCCCTACCCTCTGCCCTGTAACCCTATCTTGAACCCTATCCTACCCTGAATCACTACCCTATCCACTACCCGTTAACCCTAACCCTTTAAAACCCTTGACCCTACCCTTCTCCCAACCCGCTTTGTAATTTTGTATAGTCCCACTGCCATAGTATTACTACTACTTGTAGTTTTTTGTAATTAGTACTTAGGATTAGGAGAACTAAATGGTGCTTGATCCTAAGGAGTCAGGTCTAGCCCCCTCCTTGGGTATGTAGGCAGCCCAGGTTCTACTATATAACTGGGTTCAGCGCCTTTAGTAAAAAAAAATATTCTCCCTGTTATTTCTTGTTAAGTTGTTATAATTTTGAATGCTGTCAAAATCTGAAAAAAATGAAATGGAAAGAAAAAATATTCTCCCCCTTTTTACTAGCAAAAAATTTGATTTTCAAAGTTAAAAAAATGAAATGGCAAGGGTAATACCCTTACCCTCCCTACCCTGACCCTCAGCTACCCTGTGAGGGTAAAGGGCAAGGACGGGTAATGGGTATTGATTTTTTGGAAGAGGGCTACCCTACCCTACCCTCATGACTCCGCTAGGGTATCAAAAAAAGGTCAACACCCTACCCTACCCTGCCTTCTTCCTGCCCTTACCCTACCCTACCCTACCCATCGCCAGCCCTATCAGAGGCACATATAAAGAGTCAAAGGAAAGCTTATATTTATTTTCTTTATTCAAAAAGGGTCTCATGTAGCATATGTTAATAGTTGGAGGTGTTATTGAATAAATATCTATCTACCATTGGCTACCTACGTGTATATATAAAAAACTTATATTCAATTATTTATTACTATTTAATTACCACTACTGTTGTATTATTCTATATTAATACATACTAACCTTATTTAATCCAACATTAAATGAGGACAGAGGTTCTAAAAATTATTATTAAAAACTCTCTCTATATGACATAGGAAACATATACATATTTATTGCAAACTATGTACTGTGCAACGTGTCATCTCTTCTTCCAACCGTAAATAGTGCACAATATAGGAGAATCCCTATCACTACAACAAAAAAACCCTTTTAATGATGCTCGACAAGGAGTTTTAATGACGGCTGAAACATAAGCGTTATTAAGTTGAAAAATACCTTTTTTCTATGACGGTTTGGGCTAATTCTGGGCTTTTTATAACGTTTATAAAATAAAGCGTTATTAATAGTTTAGAGCGGTGGCAAACTTGTAATTCTTTCACTGTATAAAAGCTAAGTGGGAGAGAGAAAATTCATTTCTCATCCATTTTCTAAGGGAGCAGCATCTCTCCTCCTCAAACCTCTTCTCCCCCAATTTTTCACTTTTCATTTTCCCTCCTTTTCGGTTTGACTCCAATTTCTCTTCCAAACTCCAGATCTACGCAAAGGTTCAATTTTTCTTCCAATTTCTCTTCGGTTAGGGCTTATATTTTGTTTATACTTCATCGATTTCTAGGATTTCCGATGGATTTCTTCTTCGATTTCTAGGGCTTATATTTTTTCTTCTTCGATTTCTAGGGCTTATATTTTTTTCTTCTTCGATTTCAATTTCTGATGCATAGTATGACTGTTGTCAACCCACCGCCAGTGCAAGAAATGAGCACAAATGAGAACCGGGAATCTGAGGCCTCTGAGAATGATACCCAAAGCCATCAAGCCACACTGGAGATGCAGGCATTGTAGAGTAACAACATACGTATATTTCTTTGGTAAGTTAAATGTGAAAGGACCTCGAGGGAAAAGAGCCTATGCGTTATTTTTGCATTACATTTTTAAATAGTTGTTACATTTTAAAATACAATTGTTTATCAAGAAATCCTACTGGCAGATTTATGTTTTACAATTGCAAATGTTATGGTGTGCTGTTATCTATACATACTTGATAATCTTACATTTTAATGACATTGCTCCTTGTGATATTTGAATACGCGAACGAGTTTGAGTAAATAAAAGATATCAATAGAATTTACTCATGCGTGTCCCCTGTTTTGTCTATCCATGGTAATTGTGCAGAGTTTGAAGGACATGTAAGTGAATGACTTGTTTTAGCTTGAATATTAGCTTGACCTGGAAATTTCAGCCAATTTTACTGAAATCTGAGCTTCACTGTTGGAAGCAAAGTATAGCGAAGCCTCTGGAGGAAGAGAAGGCTAGTAGTTGACTTGTTCTCAATGAACAGGATTAATATTAGTCTAAATGAACTAAATATGTAGAGGAATTCTTGTGTCATTGGAGATTTGCACATCCTGTATGGGCTGAATGATTCAATAATGGGAATTTCTTTCCTATACGTTTTCATTTGTACATGTATCCTATTTATTGAAGGCAAATTGGGACATGATGCAAAGTTGGGACAAGATGCAAATATTTTTTTCCCAGCTCCTTCAATCTAAAGAGTGCAATGAACGAGAAGGATATTGAAATATTTTATTAAAATAGCGGAGCAAATTTTCTCTCCCCCCAGGAAACACCTACTCTCTCAGTTCTCCTTGGAAACACATACTCTTATTCAATAAATGCTCCATTCTCCCCTTCATTGCTGCTTCCTCATGGTTAGGTTTGTTAGTAAGAAGTACATACCCAACACTTTTTTTTTTGCGATGTCCGGCATAATGTTCAGGACTTTGTGCACACTATGTTGCATGCCTTTTAGGTATGAAAGTGTACTTCCCTCTATTCTGAATGCCCTTGAAGATGTTTCAGATGAAGTGAAGATAATTTGTCTTCTTTTTTTGTGTGTGTACTAGAATCTCTATTATTTCCAGGCCATTGCATTCTTATGGTTGTAATATATATCACAGGAGAAGTCATACTATGCACTGGCAGCTTTCTGTGAGGATATGGGAGAAGAGATCCTTCCTTATCTTGATCCCCTGATGGGGAGATTAATTACTGCACTCCAAACTAGTCCTCGAAATCTGCAAGAAACTTGCATGGTACTTCTGCTTCTTTTGTCTTTCTCTGTAGAAATCTATAGCAGAATTATTTTCTTCTTTATTACAACCCTTCTTTTCGACTTGATGCAGTCTGCAATAGGCTCGGTAGCAGCTGCTGCGGAGCAGGCTTTTCTTCCTTATGCTGAGAAGGTACTTGAGCTGATGAAAAGCTTTTTGGTGCTTACAAATGATGAGGACCTGGTCTCCGTGTTTTTATCTTTTTCAGGGATTTGCTACACGTGATGTTGACAGTTTTGATGTGTTCAAGTTGAAGCCAAAGTAATTACTTGTTTTGAGGATCCATTTAAGTAGTAGTTGTAAATATATGTATTTGGATACCCTATTTTGAGATAATGTAATGAAGATGGTGATATAATATTTCGATGTTTTCTTGTGAATATAGTTCAATGTGGTTGTTTTAAAATTGAATTGAGAAGTTTTTGGAAAGTAATATATAATGTGCAGTATTAAGCATTATAAATGTGATGAGTTCAGTAATATTGAGTGTTATAAATGTTCTCCATTGAGCTTATACAGATTAGCTATTCATAACGCTTTCAAAAATGTCCTGAATTGTGCACTATATATTAACTATTCATAACGCTTTTATAGAAACTATTAATGACGGTTATTTTATGACGCTTTTAAAAAACATTTATAACATCCATTTTCATAACGGTTGCTGTGGAAAAAAAAAGCGTCATGGTTCGTCATTAATGACGCTTTTTAGCCGTCATTAAAAGGGTTTTTTGTTGTAGTGTATACAAGTTATAAGCTGCTTCCTATGGCTATATTTATTTATTTTACTTGTTATTCTTCTGTGTTGCTCTTACGAACTTCAAAGGATATTGCAAAATTAGCTTTGGACCACCAAGGAAACCCACCTCTGTAATGACTGATATATCGACAGACGTGGTTGTGCGCGTGCTCCAGAGAAGCAGCCACGGTGCTGTCAACTTGGCTTCCGACACACAGATGATTGGGGTTGCGGTTGGCGAGCTCGGCGTCTCTCGGTAATGTCACGACGTCAGGATCGACGATGGGTGGGACTGGTGGTTACCGGCCTGGTGGGTTCTGGCACCGTTGCGGGCTCCTCGGAGATGGTGCTTTGGGTTAGCCACGCATAAGAGCAGCTTGCGGGTCTGCTCATATAAAAGCTTGGCAGAATAGAGGTGCTACGAACAGTCGGGTCTGGATACGCAGTTAGATGGGAAGGAGAGTCACCATGCATCTGTGCTTGGGAGAAGAAGTTGGTTTTGTGTTAAGGTTAGGGTTTTGGTATATGTGGTGTTTATATAAGGAGGAGGTGGGAAGAGATAAGACCGAGTATGGTTTTTATAGTATTCGAAATAGCATGCATTAATTTTAATGGTAGGCTATTCATATTCCTAAAGTAACAGTAATGATTGTCATTACTATATATATATATATATATATATATATATATATATATATATATATATATATATATATATATATATATATATATATATATATATATATATATATATATATATATTTATTTAATAGGCTTTAATTGGGATGTAGCAAGTTATCTTATGGAAGGATATATACATAATATACATAGAACTATTTTAAATACACACATATACATTTATACACCTCAATAAATATAAAGTAACAAATTATGTACATGTGCGTACCATAGATGCACAACAACCTAGTTGGGTTTGACTCAGGTCAAGTTAAACGACAACTAGAACACACAAATACATATTCCCTATAAATAAACTATTCCCTATAATTAAAACCACTATAAGTGAATAATATATTAATAAAAAAATATTATAAAAATCTTATAATCATGAATTTAGTTCAACTAATAATAAAAAAATTCAAAAATTCAGGGGTGTTATAAATTTCTGGAGAATTATTTGAGTGTCGGTCGTCCAAACCTCGACATATTACACGGTTTTCGAGATTTCGGGAGATTTCGAATCCGATTTGCGATCCGTTTGAAGTTTTGGAAAGCTGACACGACGATCTTCGACAAATAATTTTTTTCAAATTTTCAAAATTTTATTTACTATTTTATTTATTATGTTTAACTCATATTAGATTGGTAAATCACCGATTTGGTCACGGTTAGCCATAACAGCAATATCTTTTGACCAAAGCGTAATTTTGTGGCACAGTCGATTCTTGTGCACTTGTGGCACTAAAATCTAGCAAGTTGCACTTTTCAAATCTCGAGTTCATGACGTTTGAATAGATGATCAACGGCACGCCTCGGTTTGCATGTCATGGTTTCCAAAATTGGATATATGACTTTCTATGGCCAAACTTTCTTGTTTAAGTTATATTTCAAATTATTATTAGGTTAAATTAGAATTTAAGTGATTTTTCTATAATTAATTAATATTAGATAAGTTAACCCATTAGCCACTTATTCTATGATTTTAGAATTAGAATCTTAGAATTGACTTGTGGTTTTCATGCACGGTTCGTGGTACGATGGTGCGATATGGATGATAGCTTCTAGGTCGGCTTTCCCCCTATCCTCGACTTGTGACTACGGTTTGTTCAAGGGTTTAGGCAAGTACAATATTGCATTATATTTTAGTACATTATAATGCTTTCTTTATTGTTTTCTCATTTGATATCCCGTTGAGACACGATGGTGACACGGTAGGCTTATTGTATCCTTATTATTATATCATTAACCATTATTGATTGTTAGTGAGTCGGGAGGGGAAATACTCGGTAGGTATGTGAACAAACCTAACTATTGTTATTGTGGATAGCTATGTCATATAACGCACGTTTGAGTTAGCCGTACCGTATTATTATGGATAACCATCATATGATGTGCCGTATTAGCCCACCCGTTCATATATCAAGAGGTATTTCACACCCATAGTGATTTTCATTGTTCATGATCTTAGTCCAGTTCTTTATCTTCATGCTTGTTTTCTATTAGCTTACTCGTTCTTGATTATTGTTTTCCATGTCTAGTTCATATCCTGCTAGTTCTTTATATGTTCTTTACTGTTACTGTTTCTTATTGATTCTAGCTTATTTTGTGCTAACAATATTAAATGTAATATGGTTGTACTTTGCTTCTTTCCTGACAAGATCGTTGCAGGTGACTTGTCGTGCTTTCTACTTTTGTGCTATGGACTATACGTAGGAGACATGGGTATATACGAAGGTCAACCCTAGTAGACTAGTTAGATGTGTTGGTAGTTTTTTTAATATTTTTAAGACATTGTATTTTGATCAACTGTAACTTGTGAATATTATAAATTAATTTAGTTGTTGTGAATGAGCAATAAAGATAGTATTTTATAAGAATTTTATTTATTGCGGGATAGACAGTACACTACCACCGACACTGCAATATAGGCTGGATTTGGACACGCATTCACATCCCGAGCAGTGGGTGCGGGTCGTGACAAGTTTTTTTGGCGGCCCATGCAGGTCAGTTTTTATAAAATTGTACGAACTCGTGGTAGTAACTATATTAGTCGTACTACTGCGAGTCTGCGACTAGGAAAGGCTCATTCAAAATTAGAATTGGTTTGATTTTTAGAAGGATGACTAGGAGTATGAGTCCCTTATTCTTGATTGATTGGGTAGTTAAGGTTGCTCAGTAGGCCATATGATTTAGCCAAGGATTTGTTGAATTCTAAACCCTATTAGGTGACCTTCATAGAAGGATACACTATTGTATTTTTATACGATGGTATGAACTAAGGTGGGTAGACTATTCGCCTAGACTTCCTAGGATTCAATACCCAATCTTGATCATTTGCACAACATTATTTTTCTCCTCTAATTATTATTGTCCTATCATAAAGTCTGTATTTAATTCCCATTGGCCATGGTAATTATTTTTTTAAAGACTCAATATTTTATTTTCATCTATTGAGTTTTGAGCCTAACTTGATTCAATTATCCATATATTTATTCTGAGTCATTTTTTTTGAAATTCAAGATATATATGATTTATATTTCTCTCGTCTTCGATCGTTTTCTTTCTAATAGATCATTTGATTTTTCAAAACTGATACTTTCACTTCAAGGACAGATACATACACTTTTCCTATCGTGATCAATTTGTTTGAATTTCTAACTTTCTCTATCATAATCAATTTGTTTAAATTTCTAGAAGCTCCTTTGAAATTCTTATGGATATAGTTGGAATAATTTTTGATGACTTACAATAGCAAGGTAGATGCGCACTGTCGCCATTTATTGAATTATAGAGACTACGGGTTCACTACAGCCAGCAGTGTACTGGCAAGGCATGACCCCTAAGTTGAAGTAATTATTTCAGGTATGCATAGGTTATTGAATATTATTAAAACTATGCCCTAGTTCCCCTATTTGATCTTTGAGTGACTACATCAATATTGGATAAAGTTAATAAAATGTTCGATACCATATCATTATTTGAGTTATGATACCAAGGATTTACTGCAGCCAGATGTACACTGGCGATGCATAAATTCTCGATAAAGTGACTTCTTATATATACGATTTTTGAATAGTATAGAGACTACAACCTTTTTGCGTATGACTATCGATTTTTATTGTTCACAATTCGCTTAAATTTGATTTAATTCTTATCATTTTATTTCTTGAACCTTTTCTTCTTATCTTTCTATTTCTAATTGTCATTTGTCTTCCTAGTAATCCTTTAAACCAACTTTTTTTTTCCTTCCACTAGACTCCTAGACGTATCTAGATTTTGATTCTAAAATTATGCCTAAATGATTTTTGGTTAAATAGTTAATCTTATCGAAATGATTTTGATTTGATCATCCTTAAACGATTTTTTATCACGGTTAGACTATTTTGATTATGTTTCGATCATGCCAATTCGCAACTTTTCTTATATTTTAATTTTATCCGCGGACCTATTTTGATCATTGATTGTATCATTTCTTGATTATATTATTGGTCGTGCCTAGTAGTATCCTTTAAAATTTTGAGGATAATATTTCTAAGGTGGGTAGATTTGTAAGCCCACTTCCCGATTTTTTTTAATTTTTTTATAATTTATTTTGTTTATGATTAATTTTATGATCATTGGGAGTCATGCCTAAGCCTGTAGGTGAGCTGTGACCATACTACGGTCATATGACCTCTAGATAGCTAATATATATGTTATTTACCTATTTTATACTTTTTCACAATTTTTGGATATTTTTAGATATTTATTTATGAAGGTTTAGTATTTTTAAAGTCTTCCAAGATTTACTATCAGGTCATCCGGGGTTATTTTTGGACCAAATATTTTTATTTGGGCTCTAGATGACTAAAACTATTTTCTTTAATATTCTAGGATTTTTCTGGATTTTTCTAGAATTTTTGGAAATTTTTAGATAATTAAAACCTATAAAATTTATTTTTTGATTGACTTTTGGGATTTACTGTAGGGTCATACGATGATAGTTTGAGACCAAACTTTTTATTTAGGCTCTAGACACCTAGAAATATTTTCCAGAATTGTTTAGGATTTTTTTGGATTTGTTTGGGATTTATTTGAATTTATTTGAATTTAAAATAAATTTTAAATAATTTTCTGTAATTAAATAAAAATTTACAAAGCCACCCATCCTGGCGGGCCCACTGTCGGCGCCCAACTGCCTCTCTCTCCTATATATATATATCATATAGTTTTTCAGAAAACCTAGTTTATTTTTGGCCGATTTTTGAGAAGTTTGCTCCTTGAAATTCATGGAGTGATTGCGGACAGCTCCGACGTTGTTTTCGTGCGTTGTTTTTTTTTTTGGAATTTTATAGCGGTCAGCTTTTAGAATATATATTTTATTTGTGAATTTCTGGAGAATTATTTGAGTGTCGGTCGTCCAAATCTAGACATATCGTACGGTTTTCGAGATTTTGGGAGATCTCGAACTCCGATTTGTGATCCGTTTGAAGTTTTGGAAAGCTAACATGATGATCTTTGACATATAGTTTTTCCAGAATTTTGGAAATTTTTTTACAATTTTATTTATTACGTTGAACTCATATTTGATCGGTAAATCACCGATTTGGTCACGGTTAGCCATAACGGCGATATCTTTTGACCAAAGCGTAATTTTGAAGCACGTTCGATTCTGGTGCACTTATGGCATAGAAATCTACCAAGATGCACTTTCCAAATCTCGAGTTCATAACATTTTACTAGATGGTCAATGGCACGCCTCGGTTTGCGTGCCATGGTTTCCAAAATTGGAAATATGACTTTCTATTACTAAACTTCCTTGTTTAAGTTATATTTTAGATTATTATTAGGATAAATTATAATTTAAGTGATTAATTCTAGAATTAATTAATATTAGGTAAGTTAACCCATTAGCCACTTATTCCTTGATTTTAGAATTAGAAGTTTAGAATTGACTTGTGGTTTTTGTGCACAGTTCATGGTACCATAGTGCGATATGGATGATAGCTTCTAGGTCGGCTTTCCTCCCATCCTCGACTTGTGACTATGGTTTGTTCAAGGGTTCAGGCAAGTATAGTATTGCATTATGTTTTGGTACATTATAATATTTTTTTTATTATTTTCTCATTTGATATCCCGTTGAGACACGATGGTGACACGGTAGGCTTATTGTATCATTGACCGTTATTGATTATTAGTGAGTCGAAAAGGAAAAAAATTGGTAGGTATGTGAATAAACCCAACTATTGTTATTGTGGATAGCTAAGTCATACACCGCACGTATGAGTTAGCTGTACCCTATTATTGTGGATAACCATCGTATGATGTGCCGTATTATCCCAGCCATTTACGTATCAAGACGTATTTCACACACATAGTGATTTTCATTGTTCATGATAATAGTCCAGTTCTTTATCTTCATATCTCTTTTCTATTAGCTTACTCGTTCATGATTATTGTTTTCCATGACTAGTTCATATCATGCTAGTTCTTTATATGTTCTTTACTATTACTATTTCTCGTTTATTCTATATTATTTTGTGCTAACAACATTAAATGCAATATAGTTGTACTTTGCTCCTTTCTGATAGGATCGTTACAGGTGACTTGCGGTGCTTCCTACTTTTGTGCTATGGACTATACGTGGGAGACATGGGTATATGCGAAGGTCAACCCTAGAAGACTAATTAGATGTGTTGGTAGTTTTTTTAATATTTGTAAGACATTGTATTTTGATTAACTGTAAACTTGTGAACATTGTAAATTGATTTAGTTGTTGTGAATGAGCAATAAAGATAGTATTTTATAAGCATTTTGTTTATTGTGGAATAGACAGAGTACTACAGTCGACACTACGGCGTAGGTTGGACTTGGGCACGCATTCGCATCCCGAACAGTAGGTGCGGGTCATGACATATCTTTTGCTGGCCATGCAGGCCAGTTTTTTAAAATTGTGCGAACTCGTGGTAGTACATATATTAGTCATACTACTACGAGCCTGCGACTAGAAAATGCTCATTCACAATTATAATTAGTTTGATTTTTAGGAGGATGACTAGGAGTAGGAGTCCCTTATTCAATTTAATTGATTGCGTAGTTAAGGTTGCTAAGTAGGCCATATGATATAGCCAAGGATTCATTGAATTATAAAGCCTATTAGATGACTTTCATAGAAGGATACACTATTGTATTTTTATACGATGGTATGAACTAAGGTGGGTAGACTATTCGCCTAGACTTCTTAGTATTCAATTTCTAATCTTGATCATTTATGCAATCTTATTTTTCTCCTCTAATCATTATTATCATGTCGTAAAGTCTGTATTTAATTCCTGTTGGCCATGGTAAATTTTTTTAAGAGTCAATATTTTATTTTCATCTATTGAATTTTGAGTCTAACTTGATTCAATTATCCATATATTTATTCTGAGTCGGTTTTTTATGAATTAAAGATATATATAGTTTATATTTCTCTCGTCTTCGATCTTTTTCTTCTTAATCGATTATTTGATTTTCAAAACTGATACTTTCCCTTTAAGGACAGATACATACACTTTTCTTATTGTGATCAATTTGTTTGAATTTCTAACTTTCTCTATCATGATCAATTTGTTTGAATTTCTAGAAGCTCCTCTGAAATTCTTATGGATATAGTTAGAATAATTTTTGATGACTTACAATGGCAAGGCAGATGCGTACTGTCGCTATTTATTTGAATTATGGGAACTGCGGGTTTACTGCAGCCAGTAGTGCACTGGCAAGGCATAACCCTTATGTTGAAGTAATTTCAGGTATGCGTAGGTTATCGAATATTATTAAAACTATGCCCTAGTTCCCCTATTTGATCTTTGAATGAGTACATCAATATTAGGTAAAGTTAATAGAATGTTCGATAACATGTCATTATTTGAGTTATGATACCAATGGTTTACTGTAGCCAGATGTACACTAGCAAGACATAAATTCTTGTTAAAGTGACTTCTTATATAAATACGACTTTCGAATATTATAGAGACTACAACCTTTTGGCGTATGACTATTGATTTTTATGGTTCATAATTCGCTTAAATTTGATTTAATTCTTATAATTTTATTTCTTGAACCTTTCATTCTTATCTTTCTATTTCTAATTGTCATTTGTCTTCCTAGTAATCTTTTAAACCTACTTTTTTCCTTCCACTAGACTCCTAAATGTATCTCAATTTTGATTCTAAAATCGTGCCTAAATAATTTTGGTTAAATAGTTAATCTTATCAAAATGATTTCGATTTGAACATCCTTAAACGATTTTTGATCGCGGCTAGACTATTTTGATTATGTTTCGATCATGCCAATTCACATTGTTTACTATATTTTAATTTTATTCACTGACCAATTTTGATCATTGATCGTATCATTTCTTGATTATATTATTAGTCGTACCTAGTCGTATCCTTTAAAATTTCGAGGACAAAATTTTTCTAAGGTGGGTAGATTTGTAAGCCCACTTCCTGATTTTTTTATTTTTTTAATTTTATTTTGATTATGATTCATTTTATGATCATTGGGAGTCATGCCTAAGCCTAGATAATATATATATATATATATATATATATATATATATATATATATAGGTAAATAACATATATATATATATATATATATATATTTTTAGGTAAATAACATATATATATATATATATATATATATATATATATATATATATATATATATATATGTTATTTACCTATTTTATACTTTTTCATAATTTTTGGATATTTTTAGATATTTATTTATGAAGGTTTAATATTTTAAAGGCTTCCAAGATTTATTATAAGGTCGTCCAGGGTTATTTTTGGACCAAATATTTTTATTTGGGCTCTAGATGACTAAAACTATTTCTATAATATTCTAGGATTTTTTTTAGAATTTTTGGGAATTTTGAGATAATTAAAACCTATAAAATTTATTTTTCTATAGACTTTTGGGATTTACTGCAGGGTCATATGATGATATTTGAGACCAAACTTTTTATTTAGGCTCTAGACACATAGAAATATTTTTTAGATTTTTTTGGGATTTTGTGAATTTTTTTTGGATTTATTTGAATTTATTTGGAGTTAAAATAATTTTTCAATAAATTTTTGTAATTAAATAAACATTTACACAGTCACCCGGCCTGGCGGGCCCTTCTTTCAGCGTCCAACCGCCTCTCTCTCTCCTATATATATCATATAGTTTTTTAGAAAACCTACTTTATTTTTTGGCCGATTTTTGAGAAGTTTGCTCCTTGGAGACTTTCGACTTCACGGAGTGATTGCGGACAGCCCCGACGTTGTTTTTGCGTGCTGTTTTTTTTGTTGGAATCGTATAGAGTCAGATTTTAGAATACATATTTTATTTTCTGAGATTTTGTTTGTGAATTTCTTGAGAATTATTTGAGTGTCGGTAATCCAAAACTCGACACATCGTACGGTTTTCGAGATTTCGGAAGATCCCGAACTCCGATTTGTGGTCCGTTTGAAGTTTTGGGAAGCTGAGTTGACGATCTTCGACATATAATTTTCTAGAATTGAAGAACTTTGTTTAATATTTTATTTATTACATTGAACTCATATTTGATTGGTAAATCACCGACTTGGTCACGGTTAGCCATAACGGCGATATCTTTTGACCAAAGCGTGATTTTGCGGCACGGTTGATTTCGGTGCACTCATGGCACTGAAATCTACCAAGATGCACTTTCCGAATCTCACATTCATGACATTTGACTAGATGGTCAAGGGCACGCCATGGTTTCTAAAATTGAAAATATGACTTTTATGGTCAAACTTCCTTGTTTAAGTTATATTTCATATTATTATTAGGTTAAATTAGATTTTAAGTGATTTATTATATAATTAATTAATATTAGATAAGTTAATCCACTAGCCACTTATTCCATGATTTTAGAATTAGAATCTTAGAATTGACTTGTGGTTTTCGTGCACGGTTCGTGGTACGATAGTGCGATATAGATGATAGCTTCTACGTCGGCTTTCCTCCCATCCTTAACTTGTGACTACGGTTTGTTCAAGGGTTCAAGCAAGTACAGTATTGTATTTTGTTTTGGTACATTATAATGCTTTCTTTATTGTTTCCTCATTTGATATCCCGTTTAGACACGATGGTGACATTATAGGCTTATTGTATCTTTCTTATTGTATTATTGACCTATATTGATTGTTAGTGAGTCGGAAGGGGAAATACTCGGTAGGTATGTGAACAAACCCAACTATTGTTATTTTGGATAGCTAAGTCATACACCGCACGTATGAGTTAGTTGTACCCTATTATTGTGGATAGCCACCGTATGATGTGTCGTATTAGCCCAGCCATTTACGTATTGAGAGGTATTTCACATACACGGTCATTTTCATTATTCATGATCTTAGTTCAGTTCTTTATCTTCATGCTTCTTTTCTATTAGTTTACTCATTCATGATTATTGTTTTCCATGTCTAGTTCATATCTCGCTAGTTCTTTATATGTTCTTTACCGTTACTATTTCTCATTGATTCTAGCTTATTTTGTGCTAACAACATTAAATACAATATAATTGTACTTTGCTCCTTTCCTGACTGGATCGTTGTAGGTGACTTGTCGTGCTTCCTACTTTTGTACTATGGACTATACGAGGGAGACATGAGTATATGTGAAGGTCAACCCTAGAAGACTAGTTAGATGTGTTGGTAGTTTTTTTAATATTTGTGAGACATTGTATTTTGATTAACTATAAAACTTGTGAATATTATAAATTAATTTAGTTGTTGTGAGTAAGCAATAAAGATAGCCCAAGTCGATAAAGAATCGACAGGCTTTCGTAAGGGGAGACACACTGGTATACATGCCTAAGATGTTAAGAAATTTATCTTTATCTTAGTATGCTCATGCCAGCTACCCAAGAAAGATGTCATGGGATTTGACTCCTTTCCAAGAAGCTAGGGTAGGAATAATATGTCACCATCATGGAAAGAATAACAAGGACATCTTTCTCTGCAAATTTGATCAGTATAGTTCCCGCTTAAGGGGTTTGAGACCAGGTAGTGTACCGTCTAACGATGTGGCTATGATGAAACTCGTCCGAGTCCCCATCTTCGCCAATATATATGCTGCATCTGAAGGAGAATATCCTCAAAATATTAGCATGAGACTAACCGGTTTAATGCATCCGAAGATTGTCCGTTGGAACCGCCTCTCCGTGTGGATCTTAGACAACTTTCGGGAAAAGCTGCAAGAACTGGGGTTTTACGAAGCTGTTCTGACCACCACTTGTGGAATCCAAAATCACTTCAATTTGTTTTTAGCCTTAGCAGAAAAGTATAACAGCAGAACTGGTACCATTGCTACTCCTCACGGAGAACTAGGCTTTGCTCTACATGAAATGCAATTTCTTTCACGTCTACCAATAGGAGATAACCCTTACGAGGAGTATCTATCGATAGAGGACGAACTAGAGGCTTTAGCCAAAGTAAATTCTCAGATGATAGCAATATTAAATGAATTGTTGTGTCATTTTACCATTTGTATGCACCTATACAAGACGGGTGCGACATGCTATATTTCCAAGTGGTTGGTCTACCTCTTCTTCGGCCATGAGACAGATCTCAAAGTGCAAGACCAATCTGAATCTACGCCTCGCTCTTTTGAGCCACTTCATGCTCAAATAATTTCTCGGCTGATAGAGGAGACTGTCCGAGATGATACAGAGTTGGCCAAACCCTGGAATGACTATGATGTCAATACCCCTCTGGAAAGTTATATAAGGCATAGTGGTATCAATTTATCTTCAGAAGCCACTTTAGCAGGCTTTTCTTTCCCTGTAGTTACGACAGTTTGTTGTCCCAGGTGCTAGTGATGTCGATCGAATCCATCGCGGTGTACTTTTTGCAGCAGTGAGCTTGGTATCCGGATACACAATGGATATCCTCTCGGCCATGATTAGTAGGCTGAATACGGGACTCCAAAGTTTCACCGATAGTTTGATAGAGAAACCCAATAACCGGAAAGGATATCCTCGAACTGAGATTCCTTACACATACCTGTTTGGTTGGCTGTTATTTCATCACCCTTCATTTATGGATCCTAATCTTGGGATCGGAGGAGCGTTGGCAGCTAATTTCATTGGCAGATTTGCTCAGGCAAAATGTAAGGTTATATCTTTGTCTAATTGCAAAAAAGCATTAAATAGGGGCACAGACTGGAGATTTTTCTGTACTCCTCCTCCACTTGGGTATGAAAACTTTTCAGCCCCTATGCAAGATTTAGAGCCCATGGGTTCCCGTATTTCTCCTGAGGCCTTTAATTGGTTGAAGACAATTAGGCCTTCTCATCTGGTGTACAGATTCGAGAACAACTTCTTTTTAGAGCCATATCTGCCAAGTCGCTTTGCTCGCCAGTTTGGCTATGATCAGTTGTATATTGGGAACACAACTACTTGTCTAAAAGCTTTTGGGCATCTGATTGATGGTGCCCGTGGATGGAGGTACTACAATGCCAGGGGCATACGGGTTCTGTTTACCATGCCTTCTGCTACCATAAAAAATGGTCTGCGTATCTTGAGTTCATATGCACGCTTCTATACCTCAGCCAACACATTCTTTGAGGGTTATTCAATGAATGATAGTTTCATCGGAACTCGCAAAGCGTTTGATGGAGATGAAGCTACTATAGATTTGACTGAAGTTGAAGAGAATGTCCCTAATGAGGATCCTCTAGAGATTGTAAATATGGATTTAGTTGATAAAACTCATGATCCGCTGAGCAGCCTTCTTAGAAAGCGGAAAGAAAAATCTCCCGTGAAGAAGGCTACCAAGAAACCAAGAGTAGGGGCTGCCACCCAGTCATCTCAAGATATTCCTCCTTCTCCTGCTGTAGGAAAGGATGAGATAGAAGAAACAACTGATGTTGAAAGACCCAGAGCCAGGACTAGACTTCAGATACGACAGAAAGATGCTGGTTTGTCATCGGGCATGACTACTTCCCTTAGGGGATCGACCCCATCCCCGTTTAGACGAGAAATTATAGGTATTGAAGAGGAGAACAACAAAGAACGGCCTGATCCTGCGAAAGCGCAGCCCAATCATCTGTCTTTACTGAGGCTATTTTCGTTTCTCCTCGACCTTTATTCAAGCATTTGTCCAGAAGAAAGTTATTGGCCACCAAAGTCAAAGGGAGGAAGACTGTAGCCTCTCCTGTATTTTTTTCTCTGAAACAAAGGACAATATAACCCGGAGGTGTTTCTTCTCCACAAGGTGATGTTTTTACTCTTTCTATTCAGCAAGAGTTACTTGATGTTGATCATGTGGCAATTTATATTGATATATCTTCATCTCTAGAGCCTTCGGCTACAAGTGCTCCAAATCCGATGGTTGTAACAGATACTCCTGGTATTGCTGTTTCAGAGCCATTCGTCGTGGGATTCACAATTCCTTTGTCTTCAGCAACATTGGCGGCGTTTGCTGCAGGTGGTTTAACATCTCCTTCAACGAGTGAGCCAACCCCAGTTACTCTGGTGTCTTTTACACCTCAGGCCCTTGCAGCTCCTGTTCCAAACGAAGAACCTTCTCAAGATGAAAGAATGATAAAAGCATTGCTAGATTGTGATCTTAGTATTGATCCAATCGAGGAAGACCCGATTGATGCAGCTTCTGATCCCGGCATGAATGGAACTCCCGTTCAAGTACCGACCCAGGATTCAATGACCAAGGACGATCAAGTTGAAGGTGGTGATCATCAAGATGATAGTGACCGCGGCCCCAGTGATGCTAATCAGAGTTTTGAAGAACTGCCAAACGATGAAGACTCTGATACTGAAGTTAAGGGCGACGAAGGCTCAAGTGGTGATAAAGGTGAAGATGAAGACGTTGATACTGAAGGTGGTAACACCCCTAATGATGAAAGAGAATGGTATATTAATATCGAGGGTGATGAGAACCCTCAAATTAATGCTGAGGGGATTCAGACTCCAATTGAAGTTGCTGAAACAAAAGGGGTGGAAGCAGCTACAGCCCCAGGTGGCCAAGCTGACTCTGAGGCCGAAAGTGGCCATTTTATGTCAGGTGGTTCGGAGGCTGGGAGCAGCCAGGCGGCTGTCTCTGAGAACACCAGGGCAAGGCTCCGTACAGAGCTAGATGTACCTCGTACGACCCCATATATGCTACTAGGCTCAGGTAAATTTCTGACTTTTATTATTTACCCTAGCTCCTTTGATGATGTATAAAGATTGTGCTTCTTGATTTGTAGAAGGTCCCGTGGAGATGATTGCAGTAGCTCCGTCTACTATTTTCAGCTTTAGCTCGACCATGGCTCCTCTGGACATGGGGACTCAGGCTAGAGAAGGAAGCTCCTCGATGATGACAGCACTAAGATCTCCTGGTGCACAGACTGTGATTCCTCTATCTTCCGCAGAAGAAAGAATTCAGGATGAAGTATCAACTCCTGGTGTATCGGCGATGAAAAAAGTCGTCGTCAAGACTTACACCACTACTTTCTTCGCCTCCATGGGAACTATGGTTCAGATGGTCTTAGAGAAAGGCCACCCCTATGAGTCAATGAAGACAACTATCTCCTTTATCATCAATGCTATCCGTAATCTTGGTGATTTAGATAGAGTTAGCTTCTTGGAACACATTCTGGATGCGCTCGAAGAGCCAATCAAATTCTACCAAGATCTCACCAGAGGTAATATCCAGAGGCTCGTAGATGCTAAGTGTAAGGCGATGGCTCGTGAGTCTGCAGCATGACAAGCAGCCTTAGAAGATTCTGTAGTTGTTTTCTCAATACGGTCTACGGAGTTGGAGTCTAACATTCATGAGACTACTTCTTATATTGAGCATTATAAGACTGAAGCCTTAGAGAATGAGAAGGAAGCGGCTGAATGCCAAACTCGTCTTCAGGCGTTGGAAGCTGAGATGGCCCAACTTCGCGAGACACTTAGATCCGCTAAGAGATGTGAAAGTCCTGGAAATGCATCAAGTTTTCGAGAGTCGTCTGAACGATCTGAAAAGGCAACCAGAAGAATTCCTCCGAACTCAGAGTGCAGAAATTGAATGCCGAGCCAAATTCTTGCAGCCTTTTAATCCAGAATCTGGGAGAGCTTTGGCTAGGCAAAGGGTACTCGACTCCAGAACTGAGAGGGTTGATGCTCTGAAGAGGATGATTACTGAACTCAGCACTCAGCCTCCCAAGTGAAGCTATCCAGATTGTGACATCTTTTGTTCTATTTTGTTTGATATACAAATTTGATGTTTTGCACGTCACTGGAATAAAAATTAATGATCTTTTTATGGCTTTATTACTTATTGCGTATCTGTTTAAGACACAAGTAATAGATATGGGTAAGAAATATATTCAGAGGTACCGGACATGACATATCTCTTAAAAATAACAATACTTATTATATCTGTTCAGAGTTAATGTGGATATGGCAGAATATAACTTGTAATATTGTCACTTCGAAGATAACATCATCAGAGGTAATATGGGCGTGACAAGTCATTGATGTAGATAGCAGAATTCAGAGGTGATGTGGACGTGAATTCGTGTATCTATTGATTATCCTTGAGCCAGCTGGGACTCAAGAACATGATATCTTTTAAAACAACTGGGTTTCAAAAGATGATATTTACAATGATATGGTAGATGATGTTGTTGTTCTGGATAGACTCCGCTGGGGATTCAAAGATTTAAAACATGTAAAATATTTTTTAGGAAACAAAGTACATATTTTCAAACATGGTATTTCTTCAGGAATTTGCCATTAATAGGCATCATAGCTATTCGGCCATTTACCCCTTACAATTGATAAGCTCCGTTAGAGAAAACTTTGTTTATAACGTAGGGACCTTCCCACTGTGGTTCGAACTTGCCCTTGCTCATGTGTGTCATAGTCATAGGACGTCTGACATTAAGGACCAATTCACCTTTCTGAAATGCTCGTACTTTGACTTTACGGTTGAAGGCTTTTGAGATACGAGCTTGATATAGCTCGATGTGTTGTTGAGCTAGTAGCCGCTTCTCGTTAAGTTCTTCAAGCTCCTGAAGTCGAAGACGATCATTATTTTCTGTTGTGAGTTTATTGACAATGGCTATTCTCAATGATGGGATCTGAATCTCCAATTGAAGAATAGCTTCGCATCCATACACCAAGAAAAAAGGTGTACAATCGGTCGGAGTGCGTACGGTAGTGCGATAAGCCCATTAATATTCTCCAAGCATTTCGTTTCAATTCCTTTTATTGGTAGAAATAAACTTCTTGAGAAGCTTGATGATTGTTTATTGAATGCTTCCGCCAAACCGTTAACTACAGGATTGTAGGCTGTAGAAGCAACATTATTGATCATATTGTCATCACAGAATTGGGTAAACTTCTGACTGATGAACTGTGGCCCATTGTCATGGATAATTCGTCAAGGAACACCGAATATGTAGATCACATGATGTTTGATGAAGTTGATGACACTGCCTGTCTTAACTTCGGTCAAAGGTATAGCTTCGACCCATTTAGAGAAGTAATCAATTATAGTTAGGATAAATTGATGTCATCTAGATGAAGGTAGATTAATAGGACCAATGACATCTATGCCCCAAGCTTCGAAGGGCCATGATGTTGTAGTCAGATGTTGAAATTTTGATAGTTGATGAATGAAATCCACATGGATTTGACATGCTCGGCATTTTTTTGAATACTCTATAGCATCCGACACCTTGGTTGGCCAATAATATCCCATACGATGAATTCGATCTTGTAGTTTAGGTCCGAGCTGATGTGCACCACAGACACCATCATGAGCTTCACGTAATATCTACTTTGCTTCATCTCCAGCAAGACAACTTAGAAGCATACCGTCATATGATTGTCGATAGAGTGTTTTGGTGATGTGATTGTAGTAGAATCGCAGCGATCGCCGACGGATTGTAGTTGCATCCTTCGGATCTTCAGGTAGGATATCATGTACCACAAAGTCGATGAAAGGAGCTCTCCAATCTTCACTCATAGTGCAGACCTCGACTGAGTTATTGGATTCCAAATGCAAATTATTCTCAATACAGAATAACTCTTTGTTGGTGATGACGATCATCTGTTGTCTTTTCACAGGGATCGCCAATACTGTTGCTAGATTGGCAAGCACATCAGCTTCTATATTACAAGCTCAACGTACATGTTTAATGAAGAAACCTTTGAACGATGTAGCCAGTTTGATTACTATTTCATGATATGGCATGAGATCTTGATGCTGAACTTCATACGTACCCCTAACCTGATTGACGATCAGTTTAGAGTCTCCGTGTAGTTCGAGGTAATCGATATCCAATTGTCTAGTTAACTGGAGACCGATGAGTAGAGAATTGTATTCAACAACGTTGTTGGAGCATGGCTCGTCCAGTGAATAAGCTCTCTGAATTGCTAGTCCTTCAGGAGATACCAGAACGATTCTGACTCCAGTGACTATAGTACCTTTAGGTCCGATTCTGGAAGCACCGTCAAAGAATAGTCGCCAAGCAAGGATCTCTTCTGAAATTATATTGGATTCCAGAGTTCCATCAGGAATCTCATCATAGAGTTTGGACGTCTCAGGGATTGGATGAGAAGCCAGGAAGTCAGCCAGGGCTTGACCCTTAACAGACTTTTGTGGGACATAGACCATATCATACTGTGCTAGTAATATGGCCCATATAGCGAATCTGGAATTGAGTTTACTGGGTTTCTTCATCAAGACTCGAAGAGGGTTGACTCTGGAGATGACCTGAATGGTTTGGCCCATGATATAATGTCACATTTTCTGAACAACAAACATCAGGGCTAAACATTCTTTTTTCACTGGCTGTATCGATGTTCAGCACCGATCATTATGCGACTGAGATAATATATAGCTTACTCATGACCCTCTTTGTTCTTCTGGGCTAGCAAGGCACCCAAAAAATGATCCATTGCCTGGACATACATCAGGAAGGGTATTCCTGTAACTGGAGACACCAGGACTGGCGGGTTCATTAAGTACCGTATTATGTCTTTAAAGGCTTGCTGGCATTATTCAATCCAAATAAAAGATACACCTTTCTTCATTAGTTGAGTGAACGGTCTGCAGCGTCCAGAAAGATTTGAGATGAATCTCCTGGTATACATAAGCCATCCCTGGAATCCTTGTAGCTCTTTTAGGTTGCGTGGAGGATGCATCTCTTGAATGGCTTTAACTTTCTCGGGGTCAACGTGTATACCCTTAGAGGTAATAACGAATCTGAGAAATTTTCCACTGGAGACTCCCAGGAATGACTTGGTGGGATTTATTTTGAGTTGATGTTGGCATATTAGATCGAAGATAGTTCTCAAGTCTCGAATGTGGTCTTTCTTTAGACGACTTTTGATAGCAATATCATCGATATAGCATTCGACTGTCTTCCGTAAATGTTCGTGGAAGATGGTGCTCATGGCCCGTTGATAGGTTGTCCCAGCATTTTTAAGACCAAACGGCATGACTGTGTAGCAGTAGACTCCTAAAGAAGTGCGAAAAGATGTATGTTTTTCATCTTCGAGGTCCATCCTGATTTGATTGTATCCGGAGAATCTGTCCATGAAAGACATCTGTTCGAACCCACAAGTGTTGTCGATCATGACATCAGTGATCGGAAGAGGGAACTCATCCTTGGGAAAAGCTTTATTGAGGTCTCTGAAGTCGATGCAGACTCGGACCTTCCCTATTTTCTTCATAACTGGGACGATATTAGCTACCCAGTCAGGATATTGTTCTTCTCTGACAAAGCCACAAGCGATGAGCTTCTTGACTTCAGCTTCTATGGCATCCATCATGTCAGGTCAAAACTGACGTTGTTGTTGCTTGACGGCCTTGTATTTGGCAGGATGTTGAGCTTGTGAGTAGCGATCTGAGGATCTAATTCTGGCATATATTTATAGCTCCAGGCGAATACGTCAATGTATTCCCGAATAAGCTGAATTAGCTCTTGTTTGTCCGCTTCAGGGAGGCTTTTGCTGATGAAGATTGGTCTTGGGGAGGTTTCGTCTCCAACATTGACTTAAACTAGTTGATCTTCAGTAGGTGGTTCACGTTACTCGAAGCAAAGTTTCTATTGAGTATCCATCCTTTGTACCCAAGGATCAGATTCAGGACCTTTAACAAAGTCGTCATCGCTTTTAGAGAACTCGACGGTCACCATATTAGAAGATAGTGTCACTCGATGAACGTGCCCTAAACTGGTATCTGAATCCCATAGAACATAGTCGGAAGAGTTAGATCGCTCCTTCTTATCAGACTCAGAAGCTACTGGGGTCATGATCGGTGAAGTATAACCCAACCCATGCTCTGTTTTACTGTAGTATTGTAGTGACTTTCCTTCTAGAGCAGGGATACGAATAGGAGTTCGCCTTCCCCTACCACCGTTGAGGCCAGTTTTGAAGTTGAAGCCCATCTTTTGAATGATGTTCTTTGATTGTTGACTGTAATGATGTAGCTGAAGTCGCCCGTTATCATCATTTTTAGCCTCACTATCAGACGTAGCTGTTTGATACAACCCTTTGCTGAAGATGATAGGATGTTCATCTTTCTTCCGAGAAAGAACTAGAAAGAATGAATCTCGTGCTGGTTCAAGTGGTACTTCATCTTGGAGAGGTTGAACTGCTCCTAATATAAGCGGTACAAAGCTATCTAGGATTTCTAGATAGCATCGAGTATAGTAGTTGACATCAGTATACTACATAGGAGATGCTACTTTATTGATAATTACATCATCATTTACAACAGGGCTCTTGATCTTAGCCGATGGTTTGCTAAGGTTGATGACCAAAGGCGGAGAAGGTGAAGGCTTGTTACGACGAAGGTCGATAACAAAAGGCTCAGAAGAGGTGAGCTCCCTATGCTTCATCTTTTCAGTAAGAGGATGCTTAGCATGAGAGGATAGATGGATGGTCAGCGTCTGAGAAGACGAAGGACGAGAAGTGCGTCCTTTGACCGGAATCACAAGGACATCATGGGGGTTGTCCCTCTGATCTTCTTCAGTGTCCATAGACAGTACAACTTTTATGAACTCCTCTTTGTACATCCTGGAGTCAGTGAAATATGCTTCAACGCCTCGGAAGGGATTACGATCAGCCACTTCCTTGCGGACTTCACTATGGTCACCCACATACTTGAAGTATTGGTGAAGAGTTGATGGCACGATGTTATGCTCATGCAGCTACGGTCTTCCTAATAAAGCATTATAGGAGCCGTGATTGTCAATCACATAAAAGGTTACTTTTGTGTGGAGATTGTCGATTTGAATTTTCAGACGAATCTTTCCCAATGGTTCACTTCTTCCAGAATTGAATCCCAGAATAGTGGTGATTGTTGCAGAGAGATTATGGACTGGGATTTTCAACGCATCCAGTAGAATCTTCGGCATGATACTGAGTGCAGACCCAGGATCAATCAGGATGCGATCGACCTTCATCCTATCGATATACCTCATGAAATAAAGAGATCGGTCATGTCGATTATCCTCCAGAAGCATATCATCTTGCGTGAAGGTGATGTTGGGAATCAGCTCCATCACACTATGACAATGAAGGCATACCATAGGTTCCTCCTCTGGTTTCTTGAGGAGTGCCAGACAAGCGTCAACTTGCATCAAAACTTCGCTTGTCATGCCATAGGTTCCTCCTCTGGTTTCTTGAGGAGTGCCAGACAAGCCTTTTTCCCTCGAAAGACGAAGAACCTCAAAAATTAATAACCTCGTCGGAGTATTGGCTAGCTGAGCCAATATGTCAAAGTTGTACGGCTTCTCTAGTCCAAGAGGTAGAGTTTTTTAAATATTTTATCGAAGCGAACTGGCTGTTTGCCTTTGTCAGCCGTTGTTGGTTTGGAAGGAGTCAGTTCTACTGGAGGTGATAAAGTTGACGGAACATTGACAGCATACGAAGAAGATGTTGAAGGGACATCAGGGACTAGAGGTAGAATAACCGTATTCTCTTGTCCCTCTAGATAGTCTCTGACGTAGAGTCTAGCAGATCTGGTACCGGTCATGGCTTCCTCTTTTGGAGCTGGTAAGAAGGAAACTATATTGCAGTTCTTCATCCGAAGCTTGTTTTTCAAGGACTTCTTCTGAAGCGACAGAGGATTTGTCCAGAATCCTAAGCCAACACGGGACTGGTTGTGCTGAAGACGTAGAGAGAGAGGTATAGGAGACCCCTTCCAATCATTCAAACCGGGGGCTTTTTGTAGATCATATTCCATCTTCGTCATCAGTACGTGGGACTATTGACTATATAGATGGAATGTTGGCTAGTAATTGGCTTCTGGTGTTGGTAGTAATATTCCAGAAAAAGAAAGTAAATCAGCCGTCGGAATGAAGGTAGTATCCAGAGGTGGAAGATGATGATCGTCGATAGAAGTCATGTGGCATGACTTGTATTTGGTTGTCTTCTTGGACTTTGCAGACGAAGTAGGCATCTCAAAGTCGGCAACTAAGTCGGGATGGATCCACATGATTTTTGCTTTGTCGGTTGACAGAGGGACAAGACCGTCACTTCGTGCTGGTGGAAGATTGACGATCTCCAGAGTAGCCTTCGGGATAGGAACGACTCCATCATGCACAAGTTGAGCATGAAAGTCGCCAAACTACAAAGAGACGATATTGGCTATCACAGTCTTCTCATACTGCTGGAGAGTGATTGCTCCGGCGTTAATCAGCTCTTGTATCTTCCCTTTGAGCACGTAGCATGCCCAGGTCGAGTGTGTAGGATCGTTGAGCACCTCTAGAGGGGGGGTGAATAGAGTGCGTGTGTGCAGCGGAATATAATCACCAATTAAAAAATTAAACAATGGCAGATATGTAAGAGACAGTAAATAAAGATAGAGAATTCAAACTCAGTGACACAGTGATGTATACTGGTATCCCTCTGAGAGGACTAATCCAGTCTCGAGTACTCTTGCTCGATGTTAATCCACTATGGCACAAGCTTTAACTGAGAGCTTGCAATCTCTTACAACACCGTGCTTGGTGACAAGCGCACGACTAGCTTCAAAACACCGTGCTTGGTGACGAGCGCACGACCAGCTCCACAACAGAAAAGTTGTTGAAACTTGAACGACCTCTTTACAACTCTTGAGTAACCAAAAGACTCTAAATCAACTCAGATAGTACTGGCTTTTGGCTAAGAGATGTGTAGGTGAGATTTGAAAATCTTAGATCGTTTTGAAAACACTTGAGTAGTAAAGAAGAGAAGATGAAGAATGAATTGATGATTTGAAACGAAAAGTTCTTCTCTATTTATAGGTGTTTTCACCAACCGAACTCGGGCAGAACTCGGGCAGAGTTCGGGTGCAAATATCTCGCAAAGAGACGTTGCTCGCTGATTTGGAGGCAACAGAAGTTTGAATACAAACTGACCGAACTCGGTCAGAGTTCGGACCGAACTCGGGCCGAACTCGGCTGGGAGTTCTGTCAGGAGATATTTGAAATCCTTTTGCAAAAACAGTTTTCAAACATGTTTTTGGTTATTTGTAAAATCATTTGAAAATACTATTTTCGAAATATGCTTTTGAAATATTTGTAAACGAAAATACGAATGGTAAAAGTAGGATTTTGAAATGAGAACAGATTTTAACCTTAAGCCAGTATTACCAAAATTGATTTTACAAAGTAATTCCTAGACTCAATAAAATATAAAATATAGAATAAAAATAAGAACTGAGTCTTCAGAAGATTTGATGATGTTGACGCCTTGATTGATGTGGTACATCGTCCGTTGAATATGATTTAATGAATCCTGAAATGATTAGCAGCTTTTTCTATATTTTGTGTATTGACTAAAGTGTATGTTGATTATCGAAATCGGGTGTGACCATGGAATGGGCCAACAATCTCCCCCATTTTGATAATTGACAAACTTGAGTCTATACCAAAATATATTTATATCAAATAGAACAAAATACAAAGTACCTGAAAAAAAATATTTGGATTTTGTTTTTGGATTGTTGTATATGCGCGCTTTGGTATACTCTTTTTCTCCCCCTTTGTCAAGTAGTAAAATGAATAGGCTCCCCCGTAAATCGTGAAGCCAACAATAGAAAAGACAAGACAAAGTGAAGCAAAAAGAAATAATCACAGCATAGACAAATATGGAAACAACTGGAATAAAATAAACTATCTCATAATAAACTGAAATATCATAGAAGTTTCTACTAGAAAGCAAAAAGTACAACTGATAATGTCTAACTAAACAGTTTAGACATAAAAAGAAACTACTACATCAAAAGCATCAACTAAACAAAGAAATATCCACTAGTCCAAGGCTGAATCCACGTCACATCGTGGGGTCGTCCGCACCGGGAGGATCATGAGGGAAGTATGCTGTGGTCGGGTCGAAATACTGAAAAGTAGCCTCATCAGTAAAACGAGGACCAGGAAAAGCTGGGTGAGGAAGGATGGTGACCGGATGAACTGGATCCTGAGCCAGGCTATAGTGGAGATCAGCAATACTATTTCTCAGCACCTGGGCCTGAGAAATATGCCGGAACTCAGAGTCCTGATGACGATGCGTAGAAACCGCAACAAAATCATCGAAGCGCTGGTAGAAAGTCGGGTCGAATCCTGGGGCAGGTGCCGGAGCAGGAGGAGCAGCAGCTGGAGGGACCTCAGCATCAGCAGCTGGGGCAGGAGCAGCTCCAGGTGGTGCAAAGAACCGATGAGAGCGAGTCAGCTCAACAGGAGGAGAAGAGATGGCACACGTTTCAAGATCAATCTCGAAACGTCGAAATATACAAGCAAGGTGCATAGGAAAGACTAGATTCCTATCTGCATTCTTGCAGTTAAGCATCCAGGAAATCATAGTTTTTGGAACAGAGAAAGGAATTCCAAAATGAATGTGATAAAGAGCAGAAAGTTCCAAAAAGGTAACTTCATCGGTAGAGCCTTTCTTCGGAAGAAGGGCAGAGAAAATCATACAATGAAGCTCATAAAAAGTTTGGTTCAGATGTCTGGAAAAGATTCTCCGGGGAGGAGGGTTAGGGTGACAGATTAGTTCCCTAAAAGAGGCCAAAGTAACATCAGCAGGAAACTGTATATGGTGGATGTCAACTAATGCATCACCAATATCAGGAATGTGAAAGTATTCACTGATGTCAGTGGCGCTGAATTCTAATTCTTGCCCAGCAATGCAAGAATAGAAATTGTCGTTTTGTTTTACCTGCAAGTTGCAGTAAAACATACAGACTGCATTGTCGAAAATGCTATCTTGGACCTCGAAGAAATCGCGGTATCCAAGTTGGTCAAAGATGTGAGCATATTCAAAGAAAGTTGTAAAGTTGATGAAAGCTCTAGAGCAAATACGACGAGAAGAGAAAGAATCAAACCAGAGATCCAAGAAGTTTTTGTCGGGAAACAAAGTAGCATTGTACTCTTCGGTATCTCTCGGTCGTGCTGGACTAAAGAGACCAGCAGGAGTGTAGTCAGATGAGAAGGAAGCACCTTGAGAAGAGTTTCCTCTTTGACGTTTGGGAGCCATGAGGAGATGGAGAAGGAGGAAGAAAATCGCCCACTGGAACTCGTCGATCCCTTGCTAATAAGGAGGAGGAGAGACTTCTAATAGGAGAGGAAGGTATTCCACGTTTTGGTGTGAAGAAAAAGTGGAAGGAAAGATGGAATAAATAGGCACTAGGGCCGGCTGTTCGGTTCTGGAATCATCACAGCGCCGACCGAACTCGGTCCGAATTCGGTCCAAACTCGGTCAGAGTTCGGGCCGAGTTCGGCCACTTGTATTCCCGAGACAGTCAAAGCAGTCAGGTAAATAAAGGCTGTAATTAATAACAGTTGACTGGTTTATTAAATAACTGCTGTTATTTTCGGGTTAACTATAGGGGTTGTCCCAGCTAACGGTGGTTCATCGGGGAACTCTTAAATACCGCTTCGCTTCGACCGTAGCCGTGGTGACAGACATACCCTTTGTAAGTTTGTCCCCAAAAATAAGTTTCGTTAAATAATAAATTATCAAGTCATAAATACAATTTTAATTACCTTAATCATTATGAGTTCGAGAATTCAAGAATGCCGAGCTCACGCCTCAAGATGTTAAAACGGTCTTCAGCCAATGGTTTAGTGAATATATCTGCTAGTTGATGAACAGTATCAATAAATTCTAAGCAAATATCCTCGTGTTGTTGATGATCACGAAGAAAATGATGTCTAACTTCTATGTGTTTTGTGCGTGAATGACAAACAGGGTTCTTAGTCAGATTAATTGCACTAGTGTTATCACAATAAATAAGAACATTTGTATAGTGCAGGTTGTAGTCCTCTAAGGTTTGCTTCATCCACAAAATCTGAACACAACAACGTCCTGCGGCGATATACTCAGCCTCAGTTGTTGATAATGCTACTGAATTTTGTTTCTTGCTAAACCAAAAGACTAAGGCCTTTCCTAAGAAATGACATGTGCCACTGGTACTTTTACGGTCCACTTTGCATCCAGCAAAATCCGCATCCGAGTAACCTATAAGGTCAAAGGATTTGGTTTTGGGATACCATAAGCCAACTGTAGAAGTTCCTTTAAGGTATCGGAAGATACGCTTAACAGCACTAAGATGTGATTCCTTAGGGTTTGCCTGATAACGTGCACATATGCAAACACTAAACATAATATCAGGGCGACTAACAGTTAAATATAATAAACTACCAATCATACCTCGATACTTACGCTGATCGACAGGTTTGCCACTTTCATCAGCATCAAGCTTTGTAGGTGTAGCCATAGGAGTCCCGATTGGCTTTACATTCTCGAAGTCGTACTTTTTTAGTATATCCTTCGTGTACTTGGCTTGTTTGATGAATGTTCCGTTCGAGTGTTGTTTGATTTGCAGTCCTAGGAAGAAGTTCAGCTCTCCCATCATACTCATCTCAAACTCACTCTGCATACACTTGGCAAAATCTTGACAGAGTTGTTCATTAGTAGAACCAAATATAATGTTATCTACATAGATTTGCACTAGAAGAATGTCATCATTCATGGATTTAATAAATAAAGTAGTATCAATCTTGCCTTTTGAAAATCTATTATCAAGTAAGAAGGCGCTTAGGCGTTCATACCAAGCACGAGGTGCTTGTTTGAGTCCATACAGTGCTTTCTTAAGCTTGAAGACGTGATCAGGTTTTTAAAAATCTTCAAAACCACGGGGTTGTTTCACAAAAACCTCTTCTTTCAAAAATCCATATAAGAAAGCGCTTTTCACGTCCATTTGAAAAAGTTTGAAATCATTAAAACATGCAAATGCACAAAACATGCGGATGGCTTCTAGTCTAGCAACAGGAGCATAGGTCTCATCATAATCAATTCCTTCTTCTTGATTATAACCTTGTGCAACTAGACGTGCTTTGTTGCGTAGAACTTGTCCATCTTCACTAAGTTTATTTCGGAACACCCATTTGGTACCAATTATCGATTGACCAATAGGTTTAGGAACGAGTTCCCAAACTTGGTTTCTCTTAAATTGATTAAGTTCCTCTTGCATGGCAGAAATCCAAAATTCATCAGAAAAAGCTTCATCAATATTTTTAGGTTCTATTTGTGAAATAAAAGCGACATTTGCTGCTATATCAGAATCTCTAAAAGATAAACGTGTACTTACACCTTTGGATACATCACCTATAATGAGAGTTTCTGGATGATCTGGCTTGAATCTTAATGATTCAAATCTTTGGGCCATACCTTGCACAAGGCTCTTCTCAGTTCCTGCATCTTCGAAACTTTTATCAGTTCTTGCCTCTTGGGTAGGATCTTTCTCAGAACTCTTCTTAGTCTTTTTAGGTGCATCTTCATCATCACTGTCGCTAGATAGTGTTGATGGATTTAAACGTAGACCTATGTGCTTTGTTCTTTTCACAGTCAGCACATACCATATCTCTCTTGAATGGAATCTCAGGGAGTCCTTTTACCAACTTCTTTGTATTCAAACGTGAGATAGTGTCCATGTTTGCATGTCCTAGTCTCATGTGCCATAGCTAGCTTTCATCTTGATTGGCTACTAGGCACCTTCCTGCATTATTAGTATTCTCCAAAAAGAAAACATAAATGTTGTCTTCTCTAATCCCTTTATATACGGGATCACCAGATGACATATCATATATGGTACATTTATCTTTCACAAAATTGATACCATAACCATTATCTGCCAAATGACTTATGCTCAATAGGTTATGTTTCAATTCAGTTACTAGACAAACATCCTTTATTATTGGATAAGGAGAAATACCTACAGTACCATTACCTATAATATCACCTCTCAAGTTATTTCCGAAGGAGACGTATCCTTCTTTCTTCATCGATAGCGTAGCGAATAAGGATGCATCACCAGTCATGTGTCGCGGACATCCGCTATCGAGGATCCATTTGCTTCTAGCATGAGAGGGTTGAGGGTCCACCTACAAAACAAGTAGATGAATCCTTTGGTACCCATTTTCTGAAGGGTCCATACTGATTAGTTTTAGGTCTCCAGACTAAAGTATGATTGTCAACAAGATTTCTTGCTAAACAATACTGTGATATATGTCCGTGTGTACCACAATAAGTGCAAGTCAGTTTGGAACCAGATGTGGTTGAAACTGTGTTCACATGCTTGTTTGGTTTCTTGGAGAACCTATAAGTGAAAGCATGATGATACTCGTGTTTCTTCTGTGCTTTCTTGTTTTTAGTCCTCTTAGGTGTATGCTTTGCATTAGGACTAAAATTAGGCTGTGTCACAGGCATTTCCTGTTTGCCTAACTTGATTTCTAACTTTTTAGAAATCGTAATAGACTCTTCATATTTAGCAGTCATTACTGAGAGTCACTGTTCTGTTACTAAGTGCATCTTCTTCTCTGTGTCATACAACTTTTGCATCTTACCATAATTTCTTTCTTTCTTTTGAATAGTGATGATAGCCTCATGATAGTCTACCTTGAGTTTGGCTATCTCTTCCGTGTTACCGGTAGTAGATGTCTCTTTAATATCTTGAATAAGATTGGACAATCTAGCTAACTCGGTTGTGTATGCCTTAATCTCTTTTCGAGATTGCTTATACTTGTCAAGCACATTTTTGTGTTCTTCAAGTAAATCGCTAAAGGCATTTTCCAACTCATCGAAAGTAAATTCATCATATAGAGGGTTTGAAGATACCTTATCAAATGCCATAAGACAGACATTTGCATTGCCGTAGGGTCTATCCTCTTCTTCAGAATCACTGGCATCACTTTCATGCCAGATGCTTGTGTTGGCATACTTTCGACCAGTTGTAGCTTTTCTGCTTGATCTTGATCTGTCATATGGACTGCTCTTCTTGTTGGTTGGACAGTCCTTCTTCATGTGCCCTGACTTCTTACATCCAAAGCATATGGTTTCATCTTCATTGCTTTCTTGGACATCTTTCTTCTTTCTGCTTGTAAACTTTAGGTACTTCCTGAAGTTCTTCACAAGTAGGGCTTGTTCATTACCACTTGATGATTCTTCATCGGAATCGTTGTATGTAGGTTTTCTTGCTTGAGCTTTGAAGGCAATTATTTTCTCCTTTGGTGTTGCTTCTTCAAAATCTTGCAAGTCGAGTTCATGGGTCATGAGCTTGCCCATCAAAGTTTCCAACGACATTGTGGTGAGGTCGTTTCCTTCAATAATTGCTGTAGCTTTTGGATTCCAGTTCTTTGTTAGGGCCCGCAGCACTTTTCTAATCTTCTCATGATTGTTGTAATCCTTACCAAGAGATTGCAAAGGATTAGTTATATCAAGGAAACGAGTAAACATCTGTGTAATTGACTCACCGGGTTTCATCTTAAAAGATTCATATTCCTGAGTCAGTCTACTAATTTTGGATTCTTTCACTTGGGAAGTCCCTTCATGGGTTACCTCAAGAAGTTTCCAAATTTCGTGAGACGTCTTGCAGGTTGAAACTCTGTTGAACTCGATTTTGTCAATTACACAGAATAGTGTATTGATGGCTCGAGCATCAAGACTAGCATTTGCCTTTTCAGCATCGGTGTACTTGTCATGCGGCTTTTCTATAAGAATACCTTCAACCACTGTGGGTGGTGGTTTCTTATACCCATCAATGACTATTGACCAAAGATCAAAATCTAGAGATTTTAGAAAGAAAGTCATTCGTGTTTTCCAGTAAGTGTAATTTGTTCCATCAAATAGGGGAGGTCTATTTGTGGATTGCCCTTCACCGTTGAATATAGATTTCACGGCTGCCATATATATACTCTCTAGGGTATGTTATATAAGAATATAACCTGTTCTGATACCAATTGTAGGATCGTTGAGCACCTCTAGAGAGGGGTGAATAGAGTGCGTGTGTGCAGCGGAATATAATCACCAATTAAAAAATTAAACAATGGCAGATATGTAAGAGACAGTAAATAAAGATAGAAAATTCAAACTCAGTGACACAGCGATGTATACTGGTATCCCTCTGAGAGGACTAATCCAGTCTCGAGTACTCTTGCTCGATGTTAATCCACTATGGCACAAGCTTTAACTGAGAGCTTGCAATCTCTTACAACACCGTGCTTGGTGACAAGCGCACGACCAGCTTCACAACACCGTGCTTGGTGACGAGCGCACGACCAGCTCCACAATAGAAAAGTTGTTGAAACTTGAACGACCTCTTTACAACTCTTGAGTAACCAAAAGACTCTAAATCAACTCAGATAGTACTGGCTTTTGGCTAAGAGATGTGTAGGTGAGATTTGAAAATCTTAGATCGTTTTGAAAACACTTGAGTAGTAGAGAAGAGAAGATGAAGAATGAATTGATAATTTGAAACGAAAATTTCTTCTCTATTTATAGGTGTTTTCACCAACCGAACTCGGGCAGAACTCGGGCAGAGTTCGGGTGCAAATATCTCGCAAAGAGACGTTGCTCGCTGATTTGGAGGCAACAGAAGTTTGAATACAAACTGACCGAACTCGGTCAGAGTTCGGACCGAACTCGGGCCGAACTCGGCTGGGAGTTCTGTCAGGAGATATTTGAAATCCTTTTGTAAAAACAGTTTTCAAACATGTTTTTGGTTATTTGTAAAATCATTTGAAAAGACTATTTTCGAAATATATTTTTGAAATATTTGTAAACGAAAATACGAATGGTAAAAGTAGGATTTTGAAATAAGAACAGATTTTAACCTTAAGCCAGTATTACCAAAATTGATTTTACAAAGTAATTCCTAGACTCAATAAAATATAAAATACAGAATAAAAATAAGAACTGAGTCTTCAGAAGATTTGATGATGTTGACGCCTTGATTGATGTGGTACATCGTCCGTTGAATATGATTTAATGAATCCTGAAATGATTAGCAGCTTTTTCTATATTTTGTGTATTGACTAAAGTGTATGTTGATTATCGAAATCGGGTGTGACCATGGAATGGGCCAACAGAGTGTCCTAAGAACTTGTGATACGCACAGTATTTAGGATGATAAGTTTTACCTACTTCAACTGGCCGCTTTGCTTCGGACAGCTGAAGTTTATTGCTCTTGATTAAGCAATCAAAGATGCTCATGATGTCATGCTCATCAAAGGAGTAATCTTCTTTCGGACGTTGTGCTCTCTGTGGAGGTGCCGTCGTAGTAGGTGTTGACTGACCCACATTAATAGCCAAAGCTTCTTTGCCTTTCACATTGATGGCTAAAGCTTCCTTATTCTTGCGGTTGTTTTGACGACCACCGTTGTTCGATGTTCATCTTTGTCAAGATTAGGTATCTGGATGCCTAGTTGTTTGAACTTGTCAGCACTATCTTCGGCTGCCCTGGCACTTACTATAAAAGAGGCCCAGTCTTAAAATTGCATGGTGTTGGCCCATTGGTCATGGTCAAACTTGATTTTAATAATTGATCAAACTCTGTCTCGATATAAATACAAGTCAATTCAGATGTTTACCTACGACATTTTGGACACTGCTCAACGATGGATATCTACTATATTCAAGACTGAAGCCGTTTGCCATTCAGAATATATTTCCTTCAAAGTAATGTAATTTTTATTTTATTGAGTCTAGGAATACATTGTACACCAAGTCGTACTGGCAAATAGGATGTCCGAAATCATTTTTCAAAATCACCCTATCCTTTTAAAAATGACCTATGTTTTTGAAAAATATTATTTTTACAACAAGCTTCTGAAGGACTTTTCAAAAAGCCAAATTAATTTTTCTCAAAAATGAACTGGCGGAACCCTAGCAGAACTCGGCCCGAGTTCGGCCAAGATGAACGTTAGTGAATGTTTGATTTTGAACTTGGTCACCCTTCAGTTGTGGTTTGTTACAAAGAGTTCTGTCCGAATTTTGCCCGAATTCTGTTAGAGTTCTGTCTTTGGAAAAACTATAAATAGAAAAGTATTTCGATCATTTCAAATCACCAATTCACTTTCAATCTCTTCTCTTCTAAAGCTTATAATTTCTCCAAAGAGTTCTCAAAAGCTTACATTTTCAAATCCCAAGCCAGTTACAATCCTCTAGTCGATTTGCCAGTACGGTGCGGTCTAGAAGTTTTCAAGAAAGATTGTAATCAGAGGCTTGATAGAAGATATAACTCTTCATAATTGAAGTTGGTCGAGTTCTTCGTATCAAAGCTCGCGTCTGTAGAAGTTGCAAGGACTTCGTATGAAAACTTACGGGATTTTCCAATAGTGGATTCAACTGGAAGCTAGAGTTCTTCCGACTGGACTAGTCCTCACAAGAGGGAAACTAGTATAAATCTCGATGTTTGTATTTGCCTTTTGATCACTTTTTTATTACTGTCATTTATTTTGTGATTATTTTTATATCTGTCATCTAAATGCTAACGAGATTTTTAATTAGCAATATTTCGCTGCCTACTCTATTCACCCCCCTCTAGAGTATTCTGTTTTACGATTTTGTTCGTACACGTGGGTCCAGTCCACATGCTGACTATAGGTAACAAGTTTGATTTGCAAGTATATATAGTCAGTGCATCTGGAGTACCCAGAGGCATTTTGAGTGCCTCTCGAAGGAAGCACTCAATGAAACGTTCAGCAGTTTCATTAGGTCGTTGTTTGATTTTGATGAGGGCCGACATAGTCATGTCATTTGTTCCCTCATAGAACCATTCCAGGAACATTTGCTTGAACCCTGTAAAGGAAGTTATACAACCATCTGGCAAACTGCGATACTAGTCATAGGCTGCACCTGCCAAGCATCCGATGAACAGTCTAGTGAGTAGAGTATCATTTGGTTGGAGCTGATCGATCATTACCTCTAAGTGATTGAGGTATTGACTTGGAGATGAAATGTCGTCAAACAGCATGATGGTTGGCGGTTTGTATTTAGGTGGAAACGGGACTTCCTTCCACTCTGTAGGGTAGGGTTGCTTGATCCTAAGCTTCTGCATACCGTCCTTCTGCTTGAAAGCTTCAAACTGACTACATAGAAGCTTCATCACCTCATTGGTATCCTCTGATGCTTGGGGAGCAGTAGATTGGTTCGATGCATTAAGAGGCAGGGCTGCATGATAAGCACCACCCCCAGCACCAGACTGACTTGGAGTCGACATTGTGGCATTTTAAGGAGGTTGTACCCCCAGACCGGTGTTGGCAGGAGCTGATGTTGCAATATGTTCTTGGGTTGGAATCAGATTCGCAATCGATGGAACAGAATGTTGTGCCATGATCACAATATGCATACTTGCCATCATTTCGGCTATGTTCTTTAAATTGGCCTCTAGAGCAGTGATCCTCTGCTCCCGACTGTCAAAGCTAGATGCATCTTGTTCTTTGTTAGTGACATAGGCAGTCACTTCTCTGGTCATCGAGGAAGAGTTGGTGAAAAAGATGGTCCGTTCAGAGCCTTCACTATCGGCATCGAAATCATGCAAAGAACCACCCTCGAGATGAAGAGCGGGGAGATTCCCTTGATTAAGGAATTCCTGGTCTGACTCAGGAAGATTCCTTTGACCGATTATTTCTTAGTCGGAAGGAAGATTCCTTTGACCGCTTGTCTCTCGGCTTCTTGATCTGGTATGTTGGTGGACTCCTTCGCCGGAGTCACGGACCCAATCAAAGCATTGTTGACTAGGGTTACGGGCTGCATTACATCTTGGACGTCTTCCACCCCCAGTGCTTCGAGATGTCATATTGACTAAAGCATACAAAAGTTCATCTTCGTCCACCATAACAAGTTCAGGAGTCCGAGTGTAGTTCAAACGGTCGATGACAGACCGTTTGGCTGACTGGCGGCAATATTTGATCACTACTTCGTAGTGGTGATTACAATTGGTATTATAGATGGACGAGATGGTCTTGCGATCTTTCGCTTTTGTACAAAAAGTTCACGGAGATCTGTTACAGTAATAGGAGAAAGATCGGAGGTACATATTCCTTGATGATGTTAGGAACATGATTCTGATTCTTAAGGTGCCTTGTTCCCTGTGTGTACATATAAGTGCTAACTTTATTGGCATAGGTGAGAGGGTTCTTGGTCTGAGTAACCCTCCTTGTGCGCAGCTTGGCAGATGGCACAGATGGTGCTTGATGTATGTTTGATACTGCCCTACGTTGGTTGAGGTAGGTACGCATGTCAGAGTTATGCGCCACCTGACTGTCTGTCTGAGACACCTTCAATTTACCCTATTTTGTTCTTAAAATGTGCAGGATAGGCAAATCTTGGCTCTGGCTTAACTGGCGCTAGCCATGAGGATTGGGCAGGATACCCTGTGGTTCTGCGTACCATTTTTCAGTAAGTTTGGTGTGGCGCAGTTGATCAACAAAAGATAGACTTCGAGCAGAGTCTAGTCTCTTGACATTGATTTGATTCTCTGCCAAGAGAAGTAGAATCTCTACTCAAAAGCATTCTCGCATTGACTAGCGCATGGGCACAATCAGATGTGTTTTCCACCAAGTCCAGGACTAGAGAATGATAAGAAAAGGCCATAGGGCGCTTTCCTTTATTCTGCACAGGGGCAGTAGTCAGTAACTTCTCCACCAAGTTTAGAACTAGGAAGGAAGAGGGAGTAGCCTGTCGGAGCTGTCCCCTGATCGGCGCCTGAGCATTGACTGGCGCACCCTCTGCCAATTTCAAAATTGGTGAGGAAGAAGAAGTGGCCTAGCGACGCTGTCTTTTGGTTGGCGCCTGAGCATTGAATGGCGCACGCTCTGCTAATTTCAGAATTAGCGAGGAAGAAGAAGTGGCCTGGCGGCGCTGTCCTTTGGTGGGCGCCAGGGTAGTGACAGAAGCACTCTCCACCAATTTCAGAATCGGTAAGGAAGAAGAAGTGGCCTGGCAGCGATGTCCTTTGGTGTGTGCCAGGGTAGTGATAGAAGCACTCTCCACTAATTTCATAATCGATGAGAAAAGAGAAGTGGCTACTGAGCTTTTCTCCATAACTGGCACAACAGCAGTGATTGGTGCACTAGAGGACTTAGGAGTCCAGACAGCGCGCGCCTTGTTCTTGGCAGCAACAGTAGTGCGCTTGGCACCCCCTGCGCCAATCATAGCTTCATACGCAGTTCGGTCGACTTTCACGACCAATGTCTTCTGCGTCATGCCGACCGACGCAACATCGCATTGAGTTGTCACTTTCTCGTCAGAGGAGAAAGTTATCCCCAGCAGAGTCGCTATTTTGTTTGTAAAAACAAAAAGTATTCCTTTACAAACTAGAAAAAAGAAAGTACAAGAGTACAATTGATTTCTGGGGAAGTACAACTATATGAATATGATCAGAAGATGATCACTTTATCCCTTGGACGATGCGATGTCGAAGAACAAAGCCTTTAGAGAGTGTTGTAGCAAGTGCTCAGAAGATTATGATCATTAGTGATGCTTGAGAAGTGATTTGAAACTCTATTTATAGAGTTCTGAAATAACTATCAGCTAGTTATTCTGATTGGCGCATAGTGCAAGTGGCGGGCCATTCACCCCTTGGCACGAACAGTTAGTGTAACTGCTTGGACGTTTGCATGCTGTGATTGATATGCACTTGGTCATGGGCAGTATCACATTCACGTTCTTCGAGATTAGTGGCATATGTGCCATGTAATCTAATTGCTTCAGGATGATTTGATCAGGTAGCGCCAACTGTTGAGTGGTGCCAGGCGCTACTTGCTCAGTGGCGCCAGGCGCTAACTGCTATTTAGTGCTCCACTAATTAATATGATACTAATGATCATCCTGCGCCAACTACAGATGGTGCAGGTCATTTATGGCGGATCTGACATGTCTGACAAAATCTCCTCGAGCGCCACGCGCTCGGGATTCGAACGGATTTTTCTCGACTGACATGCTGTCAGTCATGATGATAACTGTTTAGATTCTCGAGAAGATGGCCACGTAGCAGGCAGCGCCACTTGATGATTGGCGCCATTTGATGTCTGGCGCCATCTAATAGTTGGCACCAATTGCTGATCTGAATGTTGGCGCTTCCTATGAGTAGTGCAGGGTGCTGAGGATACTTTTTAGGCTTCTACAATGATCTTAGTTCAGTTCTTTGTCTTCGTGCTTCTTTTCTATTAGTTTACTCATTCATGATTATAGTTTTCCATGTCTAGTTCCTATCCTGTTAGTTCTTTATATGTTCTTTACCATTACTGTTTCTCATTGATTCTAGCTTATTTTGTGCTAACAACATTAAATACAATATAGTTGTACTTTGCTCCTTTCCTGACTGGATCGTTGCAGGTGACTTGCCGTGCTTCCTACTATTGTACTATGGACTATACGGAGGAGACATGGGTATATGTGAAGGTCAACCCTAGAAGACTAGTTAGATGTGTTGGTAGTTTTTTTAATATTTGTAAGACATTGTATTTTGATTAACTATAAAACTTGTGAATATTATAAATTAATTTAGTTGTCGTGAATGAGCAATAAAGATAGTATTTTATGAGCATTTTGTTTATTGTGGGCTAGACATTTTACTACCGCCGGCACTGCGGCGTAGGCTGGACTTGGACACGCATTTGCATCCCGAATAGCGAGTGCGGGTCGTGACAATACTTGTGCTACAATCACTATCAACTGCTGATATTGCAAAATAGTGGTCTCACCACTAAGGCAGTATGTGTTCTAATGACTGCAACCTGCTGAGCCCGTCCGACATCGTCTCGAAAAGAGGTTGCCAATTGAAGACGAGAAAGAACTCTTGGTCGCCTCGTGCCATGTCATCTCCAATTCTCCTGCTCCAAGGAGAAATATTAAAACCAATAACCCTCCGGTCTTGGCTAGTGCATCAAAGAGCCGACCTTGAGGGAATAAAGAATTAATCTCTGTTGCCGGAATATTCTAAAATACCCGATTGAAAGTGAAGACCGCATCGGCTGTGCAAGCCGGGGGTAGCCAGACCCCGATCATCCATAAAAATCCCTCATTCGAAGATGAGGACATCTGTCAGGGAACTAACACCGATGCGACTAGGGTAGCCAACTCTGGGATTCAAAGGAGGAAGCCTTGATGCCGACCTTCCCACAAGAGAGCAAGGCCAAAAGCGAAAGGTCCACCATTCCGTCTACTTTATCCCACTTCATGCATGTTTATATGACATGGGGTGAAAATGAAGAAGAGGGAGAAGCATCGGCCCCGAATCTCCTACCTCGTATCGACACCCTAGAGACGGGCCTTAAAACTCTTAACACCTCCATGCAGGCCTTGACGCAGGTGGTGATCGACATCAGGGCGAGCTTAGCTGTGTAGGAACGAAATGCAAAGCGATATACTCTAGAGGGGGTGAATAGAGTAGGCAGCAGAATATTAGCTATTAAAAAATTATTAGCAGCAAGATTACATAAAAATATCACAGATATGAGTACTTAAAAGTAAAGTGCAAAGAGCAAACTCAAACACGACGATGTATACTGGTCTCCCTTTTTGTGAAGACTAATCCAGTCGAAAGAACTCTAGCTCCTGGTTGAAATCCACTATAAAAAACTGCAAGTTTTCATACGAAGTCCTTGCAAATTCTACAAACACGAGCTTTGATCCGAAGCACTCGACCAAATTCAATTGTGAAGTATCTTACTTCTATCAAGCCTCTTGATTATAATTATTCTGAACTTCTAGACCGTACCGTACTGGCATATCGACTAGAGGAATGTAACTGGCTTGGGATTTGAAATTGAAAGCTTAGTAGGGCTTTGCAAGATCGTAGTAAGCTTAGAGAGAAGAGATAAGAAAGTGAATTGGTGTATTAAAATGGTAGAAATTCTTATCTATTTATAGGATTTCCAAAGGGAGAATTCAGAAAGAATTCAGACAAAATTCTATGAGAGAATCTCGGCATATAGTCGTTGCATCCGTAACTGCGAGAAGACTGAGTTAAAAAGAAACGTTCATAGAACCGAACTCGGGCCGAATTCGGGGGAAATTCGCTCCGAATTCTGTTGGTCCAAAATTAACTGGATTTTGGGTTTTCAACTCAGGTTTTTGGTTTTTTAAACTTTTCAAGTAGCTAGGAATTGGGTTTTAGTTTTGGGCTTATTTTTAAAATAAAAAAGGGAATTTTTGAAAACGTTTCTTGGATAGCCTATTTGTCAGTACGATACAGTTTACATTGTATTCCTAGACTCAATAAAATGTAAACATACATTGATAATTGGAAATACAGACGCGATGAAAAATACGGCTCTAAGTTCCAAAGTCTTGAACAGTAGCAGACACAATCTGTAGCAGTTCGTCCAAGTATCCCTTATATCGAGACAAAGTTAGATCAATTATTAAAATCCGGTTCGACCATGACCAATGGGCCAACAATCTTCTCCGTTTTGATAATTGACAAACGTTAACCGATATAACATCTTGATATTTGATTTGAAAAATATCAAAACGTTTGTTTGGTACTGTCTCCTCTTGGTAGAAATTATCCTGAAAAAGATGTTAGATCCTTTTCTCCCCCGTTGTCACTTAGCAAAATAATTGTAAAGTGGTAAGCTCTCCCACAATTTATGCTTAAGAATGAAACAATAAAGAAATAGAGATAATAATAAAGAAAATAACATAAAGTTCACAGACAGTTTATGATTTGAAGTTGTAGCTAAAAGATCATGCTAAGCATAAGTACATACCAAAAGAGACAATAAATACTGAAATTAAAATACACAATAAAAAAGAGTTTAGAACAATCAACTCAGCATCTCAAACAGTCATAGAAGTGCAGAAAAGAAAGTAATACTATCTTGGAATGTTGGAACATTTCCAAGAATACATAGACATAAACAGTCTAATAAGATAACATCTAGACAAATTCAGTAACGTCTAGATCAAGTCCTCATCTAAACAGAGTCATCGTCAGCATGATTAGCTAGCACCATGTCCAGAAGGACCAGCCCCAGAAGTGCCAGCTCCATGAGATAGATGTGGGGTAGCACCAGAACCACAGTACCAATCATAGGTGTTACCGGGGTTAAAGTAGTGATGAACTACCTCATCCTCATAGCGGTAACCAGAAACAGTAGGATCTCATAGAAGAGAACTAGCATGCTGACCAGTCTGAGCGAAATACAAATCCGTAAAGAAATTTGCAAGTGCTTGAAACTGACTGGCATCACGAAACTCTTGTTCCCTCAATGTCTCGATCATAAACTCTCATAAAGAGTTGTGCCCATCCAGCTGAGCACACTGTATATCATCCAAATGCAGATAGAGGCCCTCAAATGACGTAAGATAAGTCTGAGGTAGAGGAGGTGGTGCAGTAGGAGGAGCAGGAGGGACAGAGGCACTGCGACGAGAGAGCTGCAGATGCTTGGGCTCAGAGTCACGAACACAAGAGGACAAGTCAATCTCGAAATGCTGGAAGATGATAGGAAGGATTATCGCGTAGAGAGGATTCTTGTTCGTCTCGCGACACCTAGCCATCATCTAGATAATAGTCTTAGGGGCAGAAAAGGGAATCCCATTAGGAATGTGATAGAGAGCAGACATTTCAAGTTTAGTTACATCGTCTTTTGAGGTGGACTTGGGTAGTATAGTGGAATAGATAATCCGATGTAACTCATAGAAAAACAAGTTCAAGTATATGGCTTTAAACTTTCAGGGATGGACGGGATCAGGAGCACAAAGTTGAGTCTTAAAATTGTTCAAAGTCGTGTCATTGGAAAATTCAATATCAGTGATATCGACAAGCGGCTCACCTACGTTTGGAATTTGTAGGATCACTGCTAAATCATTATCATTGAATTGAATATCAATGCTAGCGACACGACTTTTGTCACGACCCGCACTCGCTTTTCGGGATGCGAGTGCGTGTGCAAGTCCAGCCTGCGCCGCAGTGTCGACGGTAAAACGCTGTCTAGCCCGCAATAAACAAGTGCTTATAAAATATATCTTTATTTGCTCATTCACAACAACTAAATTATTAAAATTTTCACAAGTTTACATTTAAGCAAAGTATAATGTCTCACAAAATCTAGGACAACAAATTTAAACTATCTAACTAGTCTCTAAGTTTTGGCCTTCAAGTACACTCGTATCTTCCAAAGATCCAATGCTAAGAGCAGTTGTGACTAATCTAAAAAATTGGTTTCCAGTCAGGAATAGAACAAGTACACATATGACAGGCTATTCAAAATATGATAGAATTTAGAAAACATGAAAATAGCATATGAGATTTAACTAGAAAATAACATGCATCATGGTATAATAAGAAAAAGGAAACATGCAACTCTATAACAAGATACTAGGAGGAAAAATCTATAAACAGGATGACATGGCATATGATGAAGAAGACAAGATAAAACAAGTGAATCGATAACTATCTACGTGTGTTGAAATATCGTGTTCGACATGTGAACGACTAAGGGGTAAATCCGGCCAACCGTACGTGTCGTGTGCGGCTACTATTCTCCATGAAAGACAAATGGGATAGAAAGGGTACTTCACACATCTACTAAGATATTTTTTTTGCCCGACTAGTACTCATGGACTCGAACAAGTCACGAACACGATAATCATGCGAATGGTAATCAAGAAATATAACATTTAGGGATCCATGATACTAACCCTGTGTAACAAGTGTGTCAGCAAAGCAGGAGAACCTATGTATAACATGTAATGGAAAAACTATCAGGAATCAAAAGAAATCAGTATATGTACTTACCTAAATTAAGTTGCAGTCGACTTGATCATGTTGGCACAGAATAGTCGTGGATGTCATAACTACGCAAGACGGTCTCTAATGATGGAACAGACCGTGCCATTAGGTTTGAGATAGTACGTTTAGCCTAGGGTCGATATGAAGTAGTCAGAATCACCATAAATAGGATCATATGACTAGTCACGATCAAGATGGAAATCGAAGAGAATTCATTTAAATAGCCTTTATAACTATATTTAGAAACTAGTTTTTGATATTGAAAACTATTAGCCAAGATAAATAAATATTTGGAAAATACAGGAAAATCATTTTTAGGTCAAAACCATTAATAAATCTACCACTTTTAACCAAAAGTTTATTTATAAACTATTTATAAACATATTAACAAATTATTTCTAAAAAAAGGCAGTAATACTATACATGTAATTTTTAGAAAATATTATTCAATGAAGGCCCATAATAATTAATAGAATCCTAACTAAAATCCACCATTAGAGAAAAGCCCATCCAAATTTATACTTATAAATATGTTATAAAATCTATTGAAAATACCTTATATAAATTTATCTGTTAAAGTACTTTATTTTGAATATGTAAACCTAAATAATATATTACCAGCCCAAATAATATATGTATATATATAGGCTTAGAAAAATATTATTTAAAAAGGATTTAAACATATTATATAGGAAAATAAAACTCAAAACCAAAAAAACCAAATTTATATAAAATAGTGTATACCCCAAAAGCACACATGAAATAATTTATACGAACTATCCAGCCTAAAACATTAGTTTTAAATTATCCCAAATTATTCTAGCCAAACCAAAATATTTTAGACTAAGTCCACTAATTTGCTACTGGGCCTGAAGCCCATATACTTTTCAGAAGAGTCACTCTCAAATTTATAAAGCCTAATGATTTTAACCATTAGTATTTTAAATACTGTGGGCTTTAAATGCAAAGCCCAAAACCAAAATAAAAATGAATAAAACAAAATAATTTCAATACTGCTACGGTTACTAAGTTATATAGTTAGTAAATAATAGTACTACCAAAAACCCTCTAGCCCAACCCAATATTCAATGGTTTGGAAGCCCATAACAAAACAAAGAAAAATTAAATTAAAATAAAATAAACACAGCTGCTGTTGCAACATTCCCAAACAAACCACTACTATTCTCATAAGCAACATATTAGAAAGAGAAGGAGAAAAGAAACATAAACTCACAGAGTTTACTTGCTTGAGAACGCTCACCTGCTCGAGAAAGCTCACCGCTCTAAGGAAAAGAGGGCAGGCGGAGAGAAAGAAAGGGGAAGCGAGAGGAGCGGTAGAGGCTCCACTCACATGGGGAGTCTCGAGAAGGAGGAAAAAAATCTATAAACAGGATGATATGGCATATGATGAAGAAGACAAGATAAAACAAGTGAATCGACAACTATCTACGTGTGTTGAAATATTGTGTTCGACATGTGAACGACTAAGGGGTAAATCCGACCAACCGTACGTGTCATGTGTGGCTGCTATTCTCCACGAAAGATAAATGGGATAAAAATGGTAGTTCACACGTCTACTAAGATACTTTCCCGTCTGACTAGTACTCATGGACTCGAACAAGTCACGAACACGGTAATCATGTGAATGGTAATCAAGAAATATAACATGTAAGGATCCATTATACTAATCCCGTATAACAAGCATGTCAGCAAAGCAGGAGAACATATTGTCATGATCCGCACCCTAGAGTAAGGGCACGAGAAGTGGGTACGTCCAGCCTACGCCGCAGTATCGTCGGTAGAACGTTGTCCTAGGTCAATCATCTAACAATATAAAGGTACCTGTACAGTATATACTCTCCAAATGGAGGTGACATAACAGAATACAATCTCAATCACATCTAGGGTAGAAGAATGAAAGATAGATAGATAGACAGTAACTCAAAGAGAACAGTACAATAGATGAAATAGGTCTAAGTGTCTATGATAACATAATATCCAGAATGTCAACCCAATATACAAAATAAGTCTAAGGGCCTATACATCTCAATATCTCAAAATACAACTCAGAATGTGAGACAAAATAATAATATAGAAATGACTGTCTAGCTAAACTAGCCTAGACTACTGGGGCAACATCCTCAGCTGCAGGTGTATCCTGCTGAGGGTCCACAACATAAGTGTCATCTAGTCCTGCTCCATAATAGGTAGACACCAGGGCCTCATCCTCATCCTCTGTAATATTTTCAACAGGTTCAGTCAGGACAGGAACGAGCACAATACATCTCACGCAGTGCATAGTATGATAGGAAATATAAAGCATGCAATAGAGTAAAATACAGAAAACGCTGAAGGAAATATACGCTGTAAAAAAGATAGCTGTAAAGGAAATATCTACTGTATATAGAGAACTGTAAGTGTCTAGTGATGTAGAGTACAAGATAGGCATGTGAATAGCTAGAATTTATACATGATTACACTACTGAGTTTATACATGATTACACTACTTTGGAATTATTCACATGTCTACTTTTACTCCTCCGTTTTCCCAATCAATACACAAGGATCCATTCAAGTTATGTTAAGATTCGTGATAAGCCCATAAATGGGTGATTCATGAGAGGCTCTGTGAACATGAGAGTACATGAGTCACAAGCGATTCGTGAATCTATGGAAGCATAGAGATACATGATGATTCGTGAAACGCACAAACATGCTGTATCTGATGCTCCCGAGGGGGACAACATCTCATGAAAAGATCCATATAGTACCAATCTGTGATAACCATCGTGTCAGCATCAAGTAAAGTAATCTAGAGCAAGAATATAAATTCTAGCAAGTATGAAACGGTCAGAGAATGTACTCGCCTGATAACTGAATGTTTGAAGAGGATATACTATCTGAGGAGAGGTGTATGGTTCCTAATCAGAGCAATACAAGTCACAATGTATCCACAATGGTAAAAATAGAGTATAGAATACATACTACATGATTCTAGGTCAATCTGGTCAAAAGTCAAACCTGGTCAACTATAACAGTCAAACTAGGTCACAGGAAGTCAAACTAAGTCAAATAAGGTCAAACAAGGTCAAACTAGTCTAATCTAGGTTAAAGTCAACTCTTGGTCAACATTCTAGTCAAACTAGTCAAGTTATCTAGGGCTTAGTCAATCAATGGTCAGACTAGTCAAATACTAGTCAATATGGTCAAGCTAGGTCAAGTCTAGGTCAATCTAGACTATCTAAGGTACTACACCACAAGGTTAAGGTATAACCAATACCTATACAAGTATACCACATATAAATACATATATATAATACCAACCTTAATCCTATATTCAAGCTAATCCCATATTCCAATCTCAAGTCATGACTCGACTCTAAGTATCTAACTTAACCCCATACATATCTTAATCTACATAGGTCTTTCCACAAAACCCAAGTCACAATAATATACTCATATATAGGTTAAACCTAAACCAACTAGTTAATAGCCTAGGGTTTAGTCAAATCTTAGTCAACAAGTCCTTCTATGTTCATCCAAGCCATCTCTAGGTCAATTAGGTCATGGTTGACCTATAGTTGACTTTGGTCAACAATGGTCAATTATCTAGTCAACTAGGTCTACTAGTCAAGTTAGGTCAAACATGGCCAGACTAGTTAAACTAGTCGTTTTAGGTTAATCCTAGTAAATTCTAGGTTAATTAGGTCAAGTTTTGACCTAAGGTTGACTTTGGTCAACACTAGTCAAACAAGGGTCATTAAGGTACCTAGGTCAAGGGGTCACTTAGACAAATTAGGGTCAACCCCCAATTTGGCCATAGGCTAATAATTAGGTTCCATAGGCTAATACCATTTAGGTTTCTATCTCTATACAATATATATATATATATATATATATATATATATATATATATATATATATATATATATATATATATATATATATATATATATATATATATATATATATATATATAACTTTAGATATATATATATATATATATATATATATATATATATATATATATATATATATATATATATATATATATATATATATATATATATATCTAAAGTTATATATATATATATATATATATATATATATATATATATATATATATATATATATATATATATATATATCTAAAGTTATATATATATATATATATATATATATATATATATATATATATATATATATATATATATATTTTTATATATATATATATATATATATATATATATATATATATATATATATATATATATATATATCTAAAGTTATATATATATATATATATATATATATATATATATATATATATATATATATATATATATAACTTTAGATATATATATATATATATATATATATATATATATATATATATATATATATATATATATATATATATATATATATATATATATATTTATATATATACAACATAACTACATAGGCCTATAGCCTATGTAATACTCATATACCATATAGTATATATATTTAGACACAAAATATAATCTAATACAAATATATATAACATATATATATATATATATATATATATATATATATATATATATATATATATATATATATATATATATATATATATATATATATATATAAAATAAACCTATGTATATACAATACATATAGATAGAGGGAGATGAAATGAGAGGGTGAGTGTAAAAGAGTGAGAGAGAGAGAGATGGGGGACACTGATACAAGGGGGGTTGTTTCCAGATTTTTGGAATCCCAGAAATCAACACACACACACACACCTACATATATACCTAATACATACATATATACATATACACATATCTACATATATACACAGGTATATACACTCAAATCCCACCTACACACACATATACATACACTAAAAACATGCAAATACATGTATAAAATATAACAAAAAATCGATTTGAAACTCATCTCTGAAAATTGGAAATTATCCCAAAATCCTGGAAATGGCACTGCGTACTCGACCAATGGGTAAACCCAAATCCGAGTCACAAATGACCTAAGGCCCGAAACCCAAGGTGGGTAATCGTGTCCCACAGTGTCCCCTAGCATCTAGGGTGCCTGACACAGAGTCTAGACACGACACGACATGTCCAACTCACTGGAAACCCAATCGGGTAAACACTGATACACACACATATACACAGTGTCGTGCACGTGTACAACTCACTCTAGGACACGACACACACTCATGTGTCTCGTGCTCGTGCACGAAGGTTCGCCTAGGGGTTGTGCACGTGTCCAAGTGCCTGCCCCGTGTCCACGTCACTCCAGGATACGACACGAGATCCGTATCAGTCGTGAAAAACACGACTGATGAGCGTGTTCAGACCGCGTCGTGCACGGGTTCAAGTGCCTCGAGTTCACGACACAGGACACGACACGTCTCGTGCTCGTGTTCATGTGTTCGCCACATGATGGGCTACACACTCGTACAAATATGAGGTGTCCACGACTCGTGTTCGTGGGACACGAGTCGCGTATCAGTGAGGAAAACGTGTGCGTGCAGTGCAGTGCGTGTCCAGTGCGAGTGAGTTTTCTCACTCGACACGACACGAGAAGTCATGAGACTTTGGGGGCATGTTCACAGACATTGCCCCCTCGTGTCCACCAAGTGTCACCCTTCCACGTGTTGTGTCGTGTCCGCTATCAGTGTCGGGTAGCAGGACAGCGTGCACAGTATGGTGTTAACAGTGTGTTCGTGTCCTGTTTTGGACACGAATACAACTCGAAGTGTGCTCAGTCAACTAGGGTTGTGTCCTACATGTCTAGGGCTACCCAAAAATATATTTTGTTTCACCAAACACAACATTAAAACCTAAGTGGCATTTCACCAAACATTATTTTTCAAACATGGATACGTGTCCGATACGGACACCAAATCGAACCTACTTCCTACCAGACTTGACCTACAGTTCCATGGTACCTAGATGCATGCAACTATGAAGAGAAAACATAATATTAATGGGTTTTAGGCATGTTACCTGTAATGCCTGTGGTTCGTATTTCGTATTTCTGGAATACGTGTACGTATTTATTCTTGTATTGCATGATTTTCTTGCTTAATTTCCTCCCTGGGCTTGGTTTATTCTTGGTTTGGGTTGGCTTGGTTCGGTTTGGGATTGCTCTTGGTTCATCATGAACCAAGGGGTGAACCCCCTACCTACCACCTCCACTCATATTTATTACCTATTCTTCTTCTCTCTCTCTTCATTAATCTCTTCTTCTTCTTCCATTTACTCCCTTCACCTACCAGAGAGAGAAGAGAGAGGCCTAGGCAAGTGCAACTTGCTTCATGGAGGAACTCTGATTTTATTGCTCCATTCTCTTCTTTACTACATTCTAAAACACTTTAGTACTTGGCATTTCTAATTTCCATGGCTAGATTCTTATAGATCTAAGTTTACTTTATTTTTGAAATTCTTGGGTTTTGATCTATTTAATCTTGTTATTTCTGAGTTTTGATGGTTCCATGTTGTAGAAAATTTTATTCTACCCAATTTTGACCTTTGAAAAGTTGGATTTGGACTTATTTTGACCAAGTTATGGACTTTTGAAGCTTTAGGTTCAAACCATGGAGTTCTTGCTGATTTGGAGAAGAAGAACAGTGCTAGACTTGACCGCATGACACTTCATGCGGCAAGTGATTCCGAGCCGCATAGACCAGTTACGCGCCAGCCGCATGAGGACTCGAGTCCACTCAGCCGTATGACTGTCTGGATCCCCGAGCCGCATAGGCCCTGATCTTCGACCGCATGAGAACCCCCAGACTCTGGCCGCATGGACTTCTGAGTCCGGGCCGCATGACCCTGATTAATTCCCAGCCGCATATGCATCTTTCATTTCCTGAGCCGCATGGGCTTCTACTAAGCCGCATGCGCCTGACCCTATTCAGCCGCATGGACTTCTCTTCCGCAGGCCGCATGAGACCCAATTTCTTGGAGCCGCATGCGCCCTCGTCTCCCTGAGCCGCATGCGCCCCCTTGTTTTGGCCGCATGGGATCCAGCGACCCTGGCCGCATGCGCTCTCCTAATTGGACCGCATGTGTCTTACCCTTTTCCTGACCGCATAACTTAGCCGCATGGCTCTTCTATAGCCCTGAATATTGGTATTTTATTAGATATTTTACGTCCATTTTATATTCTTACGCCTTTTGTCCTGAACTTGGAAATCATGAATTTATTTGATATATTTAGAATTGATAATTGAGCATGACCTGATAGTGACCCTTAGTGGTGCAATCCTGACATAATGACCTGACATGACCTGATAGTGGCCCGTCGTGGCGCACTCCTGACTAATACACTTGACATGATAATCTGACATGATATATCTTGATAAGCTGTTGCGACGGCTACCTGACATGACATGACCTGTATAATAAATTCATTAGCCTGGACACCGTGGTTGTTTGCATGGATTGTGCTTGTATAAACTACGAGTCCTGTGTGTCTTGCATCATGTCTAGGGCGTGATCCCTGAGTACCATGGTCAGGGATTCATACTGAATCTGGCTAGGTTAATGACTAGATTGATCAAATAGTTCATGGAGAATTTCCCAGTTACCTGTTGCCCCTTTGGTCCCGGCCTTATATATATATATACATGGGATTTGTTGCTATCCATCGAGATGAGCGCACTTCCAGCCCGCCGTCGAGTGTGGTACCTTAGGACACATGTATCTTACTACAGTGTGTCTGCTATATCCATCTATCTTTTCCTTTTCTTGCTGGGATCAATCAGGTAGTAACAAACAGGTAACCGGACTTGGAATTCTCATTGCATCTTGCTAGTAACTAGGCCTGTGATAACCCTAGTTAGTTAAAGTAGCAAGCCGTACTTATTGCTTGGCCGTGATTGTTGGATGGGGTTCAATCTGTCTAGTCTTGTCTTGATCCTGCACAAGATTGTTACATGTCTCGATTTCTTATATTTACCTTGCCGATAAATGGTGGGAGAAGCCAAGTTCCGTTCAGACGAAGGGTTACAACCCCGGTTCTTGTTTGGTTTACGGGTTGTAACCTGGTTATCTGAATAGTCCCATGGTTATCTCATCATATATCATCCTGTCATGCTTTTCCTTATGCTCTGTCTTTTATTGATTCTGTACAAGATTGTCTTTTATATTCACCTGTCATGCTTTTTCTTAAATTACTGTCTCTTATTAGGTAATTATATTCTTGTGCTAATATGCTGGTTTTAGTTCCTAAGTGAAGCCTCCTTTTTGGCACTTGCTCTTTCTGGGGTCTGACCCAGCTGGTTTTGTATGGCCAGATACCGGAGCAGCAGCAAAGGATCTACCTGCTTTCCAGCCAGATGGTGACCACTAGAGGGAATCCTGGCAACGAGTGGGTTTCTTTTGTTCTCCCACTGTAATTGTACATTATTCTTTTGAGGCGTTTAGCCGCCGAGCAAGTGTTAGCTCGTGTATATTTTACTTACTGTCTGCCTACGGGCTGTAACATGATTGGCAACTCGAGGTTGATCATGTATAACTTAACTCTTGCTAGTCCTTATATTTTGTACGACTAGCTTCATGATCATCTGGATATGTAATGTTTGGGACGTCTTACAATTGTATATTTGGTGATCTGATATCTTGTAACTATTACTAGTTGGTTGAGATTGAGACAATAGGCTATTTTATGACCTTAAGAGACTGATGGCTTGTAGATAAACCCTCATATTTCTAGACAGCCGTGACCGTATAGTGAGATGGATTCCATTTCATTATACGTAGCTGGCTATGTCTGCCCCCGCTCTCCAGTATTCTGGTTCTGGGGCGTGACATTACCTATGAATGCAAAATCCTCAATAATAGGCCTATTTGAATGAAAACCCCCTTCAACTTCCAATGTCCAAAGCTCCACAAATCCTTGCTATCAAGCTATAACTGGTATCCTCTAGTGTAGGGGAGTCCAATGCAAGAAACTAGGCTCAATTTGGAGTCAAAATGATTAATTGGTGAGGGTGTGAAGGTAGAAGGAAAACTAGGTTTTTTGTGTATGTAAAAATGGCATGAATGAAGGGGGGTGCATATATATGGTGGGGGGTAGGGTTGGCTGCCATGGGGGAGTGTAGGGGTAGGCTTTAGGTCCCTTCCACCTTGCTAACTTAGCCCCTAAGGCTTTGACTAGGTAGATAGATATTTAGGTCTCTAAAATATCTAAAAAGTAAGATATCTAGATATTTATCAAACCTAGATATTTCTAACATAAAGCTAACATCTAACATTAGTCTTCTAGGTTAGTGGCTAACCTCTGGATTAGTGCTAAACTAGGTTAGGAGCTAACATGACACTAATCAACTAATTAAATAATAATAAATCACATAAATCCAAATAATTCCAAATAAATTCTAATAAATTACCAAAATACCCTTTTAACTAAAAAGTGGTAATTGATATTCTAAACACATGGTTAGGCTCACATGGTCATGGTTAGTCTGTAGGTCACATAATATCTAGGGTTACACTAGGTATACACTAGTAGTTAACCAAAGTCATAAGTCGTGACTTAGAAAATAGTTTTAACTAACTAAAAATCACCAAAAATCATATCATGACTAAAATACCATTAATAAATAATAAAAATAATAAAATTTCAAAAATAACCCAATTTCAGAAAACTGGGTGTTACACATATGTATAACATGTAATAGAAAAGCTATCAGGAACGAAAGCAATCAGTATATGTACTTGCCTGAATTAAGTTGCAGTCGACTTGATCATGTTGGCACAGAATAGTCGTGGATGTCGTAACTATGCAAGACGGACTATAACGATAGAACAGACCGTGCCATTGCGTCTGAGACAGTCCGTTTAGCCTAGGGTCGATATGAAGTAGTCAGAATCACCATAAATAGGATCGTATGACTAGTCACCATCAAGATGAAAATCAAAGTGAATTCATTTAAATAGCCTTTATAACTATATTTAGAAACTAGTGTTTGATATTGAAAACTATTAGCCAAGATAAATAAATATTTGGAAAATACAGGAAAATCATTTTTTGGTCAAAACCATTAATAAATCTACCACTTTTAACCAAAAGTTTATTTATAAAATATTTATAAACTTATTAACAAATTATTTCTAGAAAAAGGCAGTAATACTATACATGTAATTTTTAGAAAATATTATTCAATAAAGGCCCATAATAATTAAAAGAATCCTAACTAAAACCCTCGATTAGCGAAAAGCCCATCCAAATATATACTTATAGATATGTTATAAAATCTATTGAAAATTATATAAATTTCTCTGTTAAAAGTACTTTATTTTGAATATGTAAACCTAAATAATATATTACTATCCCAAATAATTAATGTATATGTATAGGCTTAGAAAAATATTATTTAGAAAGGCTTTAAACATATTATATAGGAAATAAAACTCAAAACCAAAAAAACCAAATTTATAACCTTTCAAAAAAAAAAAAAACCAAATTTATATAAAATAGTGCATACCCCAAAACACACATGAAATAATTTATATGAACTATCCAGCCCAAAACATTAGTTTTAAATATTCTAAATTATTCTATCATAACCCAAATTTTTTAGACTAAGTCCACTAATTTGCTACTGGGCCCGAAGCCCATATACTTTTTAGAAGAGTCACTCTCAAATTTATAAAGCCCAACGATTTTAACCATTAGTAGTTTAAATACTATGGAATTTAAGTCCAAAGCCCAAAACCAAAATAAAAATGAAAACAAATGAAACAAAATAATTTCAATACTGCTACTGTTACTAAGTTATACAATTAGCAAATAATAGTACTACCAAAAAACCTCTAGCCCAACCCAATATCCAATGGTTTGGAAGCCCATAACAAAACAAAGAAAAATTAAATAAAATAAGGGTCCGGCTATCCGTACCCCATCACTTACTTAATACATCCCATTAAAATAAAAGAAGAAGGGAATTTCCTATTCTAACCCCCCCTCCCCCTGCTCCCCTCCCCTGCCCCCCGACCCCGACTCCTCCCCTCCTCCGACGACCCCCCTCCCCCTCCTCCTCCGACCACTCCAGACCCTCAGCTTCGCTGCCGACTCCGGCGTGATCCACCTCGACGACCGCTCTGTCGCCCGCTTCCTCACCTTCGCCCTGATCCCCCGTCCCTACTCCGTCCTCGTCTTCTTCGACGCCGCCCAACTCCGCTCCAAGCCGGACCCCCACCTCCCCCAGCTCCGCTCCGAGTTCGCCCTCCTCTCCCACTTCTTCCGCGCCCACAGCCCCGACGCCCCGCTCTTCTTCGCCGACCTCGAGTTCGGCGAGTCCCAGTCCTCCTTCTCCCTTTTTGAGGTCTCCTCCCTCCCCCACGCCTGCCTTGTCGGCCCTGACGTCGCCTGAGGAGGAGGGGAGGAGGGAGGAGGGGTCGGGGGGGAGGGGGGAGGAGGGGGGGTCGAATGAGGAGGGGAGGAGTCGGGGTGGGGGGGGAGGGGGATCGTCGGAGGAGGGTCGGGGTTGGGGTCGGGGCAGGGGAGGGGGGATAGCATAGAAAATTTCTATTTTTTTTTAATGGGATGTGCTAATCTAAGGGTCTGCTTGGTAATAGTGTTTTCACCGGTTTTGAGGTGTTTTTAAGCCGACCGTCTATGAAAACCCATGCTTGGTAATTTTTTTGAGGCACCGGTTTTGGTCGGCTCAAAAACCCCCTAAAACCGGTGTAATGTATTTTTGGGTGGCTTTATAAACACCCCAAATCGGTGGGTTTTGGGTGGCTTTGTTATTTTATTCCGTTTATATCCTCACCAAATAATATAAATATAACTAATAATGCATAAATCCTATTTTTCCTCCTTTCTTCCCGTGGCTATTTTTCTCGGCAACCACTGCTACTTCCCGCAGTTACTTTTCCTGCTCCCGGTTAGACACAATTCTTCTCTACATGGTTTCATGTGTTTCTCTTCAACGGTTATTAACAATTCTTCCCTTTTGTTTCTCTTTGATGTTTATCAACCACTGCTACTTCTCGTTTATTAACAATTCTTCACCTTTCTAAATTTTTCTCTTTGACGTTATTAACTACCCATCTTTCTTCCCATGTTTATGGTTGTTGCACCGTCGTAAAGGTGTCTTAATGAATATGCTTCAAGATGCGACAAATTAATTAGGCCTCTAACTTGAGTTTTATTTGCTATTGCGACATTTTTGGTCTTGAAAATTTTATACTAGTCAAATTTGAGATTTTATTTTTATTATAAATTTAATTGTTGTACTAGTGAATGTCATTTTATTTTTTGTGCTAGTGGATGTTGAAGAATATGAGAATAACTGAGGATCTATTATATTGTCTTCATCGAATCATCTTCACTATACAAACATTTGGCGATGAGAATGCATGAAATGCTTTTTTGATGCAGGGATTACCTTCACGTTCATAAATCCATATTTTATCATGAATAACTTTTATTTATATATGGACATAAATGTAATTTTATTATTTCATAAACCGCTGGTTAGTGAATTACCAAGCATGAATTGGAGTGGTTTAAAAATCGCTACTTAAAATCACCAAAAACCGGACTGCTCATTATCGTTCCTTTCCGCTACTCTAAAAACACCCCATAACCGCTACTCCCATAATTGCCAAGCAGGCCCTAAGTGTTGGGGGTGCGGATAGCCGCACCCAAAAATAAACACAGCTGCTGTTGCAGCATTCCCAAAACAACCACTGCTATTCTCATAAGCAACGTATTAGAAAGAGAAGGAGAAAAGAAACAGAAACTCACAGAGTTTATTTGCTCGAGAACGCTCACATGCTCGAGAATGCTCACCGCTCCGAGGAAAAGTGGGCAGGCGGGGGGAGAGAAAGGGGAAGCGAGAGGAGCGGCTGGGGCTCTGCTCACCGGGGAGTCTCGAGAAGCCTACCGGCAGCTATCGGCGGAAAGGTCGGTTGCGGCGACCCGGGTTTGAGCACCGCGGAGGAGCACTGGTGAGGGGTTCTACCATGGCGGTGGCTGGCTTGCTCCTCGTGACACGGTGACAGGGCTGGCTCGGGTCTTGGTCGGGCGGCGCAGCCGCTGTGAAGCTGGCGAGGGCCACCGGCTATGATTGCGGTAGGGGCTCGCCGTCCCTTGACGTGGCCGAGGAGTCTAGATCACGCTGGGCGCGGCCAGTGGACTTGGCACGGGGATGGCTAGTGCTCGAGGAGCGGGCGCCCGGAGGTTCGTAGCCGGAGCTGGCGGCGCACAGTCGCCCGACGAAGGTTAGGTTTTCGGTTATTTTGTTTTTGTGTGGTGCTGGTGAAGGGATTTGGTGGGGACGTTGGTGGTGATGTTGAGGGTCTTGGCGAGGACACGGCGACAGGGGCCGCGGTTGTGGTGGTGTTTTTCGGGTCGACTGTGGTGGCGAGGAACAGGGGTGGTGGGGGAGACAGCGAGGAGGTGGTGATGGGGATGGTGAAGATGGGCGGTGGCAGAGGAGGATGGTCGGGCTTGTCACGGCGTTGGGTGTGGCCACAGCAGAAGGGCTCGGACAGGGAGGTCGAAGTTGGGAGATTGTATCGCCGTGTCCGGGATTGGCGGACACGGAATTTGGGTTGTTGTATGTACTATTGTGGAATAAGACGGGTCTGGACACGGACACACGGGTCCGGACACGGTTGGGATGGTATAGGTTGGCTTGATTGCGGTGGACACAGGGACACATGGACACGAAAAGGCTACAAAGATGTTGATGGTTGTCGATGGCAATGGTTTGTCACTAAAAAAAATCCCTTATTTGCGAGAAACATTTACAAGGGTTCTCGAAAAAAGTAGTAGTTGCCACAAAAAAATTTGTTCCATCGAAAGTATTTCATAAAAGTCCATACTAATTGCGACGCATAACCCACTCTAGGAAAATATCTATATTTTTGTCGAAATTGCTCAATTATTGGCGGGAGTTGTTGGCGCCAATACTATTTTCGACCTGAATGATTCGTTCTCGAAAAAGGGTATTATTATTTCTAAGGACGTATTGGGCCCGTCGAAAGTAGTACACTTATTGCGAGGACAATTATAATTTATCAAAAATAGTGCTTTATTTGTAAGAGCTATTAGGTATTGTCGAAAATAAATTTTGAGGGAACCCAAATATTTATATGTGGAAGTATATATTTTTTAGAGGAATTGTGATGGAATTAGTTGACTTTTTTTTTATGACAATTAGTCATGATCGAAAGTAGTGTTACAAAATTTTAGATGGGAGCAATTAGATAAAAAGAAAGTGTTAATTTTTTTAAACTTTCCCTCCTTTAATGCACCAAAAAATGTTCAATGTCACCAAAATTTCTCTCTTTCCCCCATCCTCCAATCATGTCTCTCTCTCTCTCTCTCTCGCATTTGGTTCACAATCCCTCCTCTCTCTCTCTCTCTTGTTTGGTTAGGGAGCATCACCACCACCCTCCCTCCTTCTACGACAGCCTTCCACTCTCTCCTTCCCTTCTTCTAGCTGATGTAACCTCCTCTATTCCTCCTCTTCAGTTCGTATAGAGTAGCACAAAAACAAACGATGAACCATCCCCCACTTCCATGAAACCCTAGCCCGAAAGAGGGATTTCCCAGGCCATAACCCTAATTTTTGCCCCATTCCAACCAACTAGAACCCTAGCCTCTGGCAACGGGACATCGTTAGATTCTCCACGAAATCCTCTTTGGATTGCGAATCGAGTCGGAAGAGCGCCTTGTAAGCAATAAAGGCCCAAAACTTGGTCAACAATTGAGAAGGGGATGGTGGGAATTTGACTCTGAAGTTTGTATCTGTAATTCGCATACATTGAAATAAATGATTTCTATTTTTCTTTATGATTATCGTACTATATTCTTTATTTTTGCCTAGTATAAATGATTTTTGTTTTTTCTTTTGTTTTCAGGTTTGTACCAGAGACAATCAAAACTTGCTACTAAGTATTGGGATGAAATTAAAGTTCTAATTTAGTATAATAGCTCCATCAAGTAGGTTTCAGTGTTAGTTGTGCGAATTAACTTTGGATTTTAGCATATTTCATATTAAAGTTAATCATATAACATAACTTTTTTGTTTTGAGTATGCTTGCATCATCTAGAAGCTTGGATTCCCTATTAAGTTTACGGTATTAGTTCTGCACTCAGATAATGATGTAATTTTGTAGTATTATATTCATTTAGGATCATTTCATGCTATTAATTTTTCTAGGATTTCAAGATCCAGAACATTGTTTGGATTATGTGATATCAAGTTTTCAATAAGCCATGAGGGCCTTTCTTACTCTTCCGGTTCTTTCTCTACTGTAAGTTACCATTCTCTCTTTTTGTAATGTTCTGCTACTTTGTATATAATTTTCTTCTGAGTTCTTGTTTCCATATAGTATAGAACTGTCTCTCTAGTAGTATTAATAGTAATACCAAGACAAGTCAAGAGGGCAGTTTATGTTGAGCATTAATTCGGAATAGATATAACACTTATTGTACCTTAATCCAGGTTCAATTTGGTTAATATTTCCTGGTACTAGTAGCTCCATCAACTATGATCCTATCGTTTCGGCTAGTCGTATTGTCTATATTGTCAACAAATTAAAACCCATCATAATTGAAAACCATCAACAAATTAAAAACCATCAGCATATTAACTGACACTGAGGTCAGGTACCACTATATTTTATTCAGAACTTAAAGTTATGCATGTTCTCCTGATATATGGATTAGCTTTCCTTTCAGACTATTGGCCAAGCATATGAAGTTATACAGACCCATAACCAGCATTTGCTTCAACAAGTTGCTGATAGAGATGACTATAACATTAAGATTTGTTCAGTCCACCAAATAGTTCAACTGTGTCAATCAAGTCTTCAACCTCGACTATTTGTTAAGAATGAATGCCATCTACAGCATGGGGGCCTCCTTATCAACCTTTGCTGGAGAAGGAAAGTTATTGTGTGTATCTTGATCTGACACAGATACATAACCAATTTGAGGTCCAGAATCAACAACGGTAGCTAGTTCTTCGTTACCATCGATCGACAATGCATCAACTATAATAGAGTTTTTAGTAAGTTTAAGTTTGAAATAATAACAAAGCTTCAGAGTGTATATATATATATATATATATATATATATATATATATATATATTACTGAAGAGAGAGAGAGAGAGAGAGAGAGAGAGAGAGAGAGAGAGAGAGAGGTGACGAATATTCTTCAATAATTGATGCATGTTAATAGTCTTAACGGACTAATCATTAATCGAGGGACGACTATGTTGGTTTTGATAATGTTGGTTAATCATGTTGTAGGAATTTTCAATGTTAATTGGTTGGCTCTGCTGCAGTTTGATGATCAAGCACATGAAAAAGTTCCAAGAGCACATCCATCTCTTGCCAATCAGAAAACTAAACTATTGGTGAGCAAACAGAAGGTAGCTACTAATATTCTGTTTTGCTAGATCCCTACAAGTATAACCAATTAATCCTATATCTTGATGTATTCTGAAGATTTTGTCGATTCATCATTGAGTACGCATGTAATACGAGAGGTATGCAAAGTTGGTATATCCAACATGTTATGTAAGGAGAAAAGGTGCCAAATAAGACTCATCAAAATGATTAACAAGGCGTTTAGAGAAAACTGGTCCCTCCAAGAGGTGGTAGTTGCACAATTAATATTTTGTTTTGCTCATTTAAAAGACTAGAAACGCTATGTTTGCAAAAATTCTCATAAAAAACTTTTCCTTATGTTATTTAGTTAATGCTTGATGATGCAGGAGCTGTGATATGTGCTTGAACACACAAAAGACATTGGGATTGCTTGATCAAATACCAAGTAGGCGAAGAGTTAATGTTTCTGATTTTTGCTATATTGAGGTAAGACTAATAGGTTAATGTGATATGTGCACGCAGCAATAAGTCATCTATATTCCTTCCATATTTATTTTCCCTTAATAATAATTAGTTGCGTATATCTTTACAAATATCAGCTGCATATTGTCTATGATTTGCCGAACGTAGAAATGGGTGGTTAACTTGGATGAACAATATGGTTTATGTTAAGTGAAAGATATTCTTTCTAGATCTAGTGAAATGAATGTTGCAGGCATCAACCCGCATCAACCATTAGTTTGTTAGATATATTCACTCATTTGTAGTAAAAAAAAAGTATCAGTCGATGCTGAATTCAGATTATTGTGCAAGTTGTTTTCCATAATTGCTAATGTCCTGTTGTCACCATGGTGAATTCTGCTTATTAAAACAACATTGACAAGTCACTTTGTTTAATATGTTTAATGAAATCATCATGGTCTGCTACACCAAATCGATCCAGCTTGCATATTAAAGGTCCCCATTTCATTGATAGATTCCTTTTTATGGACATCGCTCACATATTATGTCATTGGGTACAGCCTGGAGGCTTCAAGGTATGTATATCTGAAACTTAACCTTCTAGACTTGTTTAGAAAATTGGTTAACAAAGTTCTTAGCACTTACTGTTATTCGAGTTTCTTACATATTTTCCTATGACCTGTTAGGTTCTTCCCCCAATTCATTCTACTCTCTGCTCTGCACCAAATGTCACTATCCCTGTTTCGTCTCATCGCCTCATATTTCCAGTCAGTGGTGGCTTCTGCAGTTTGTGGTAACTTGTCCTTGCTAACGATCCTATTGTTTGGTGGCTTTATCCTCCCAATCGGTGAGTCCTTTCATAGTTTCTAAGACTTGTTCTAATAAATCAATGCAATTAGATATGTTAGTTAAGTTTACATGTACCTTGCTTCTGCAACCTCTATACCAGCCTGGTTAAAATAGGGATTTTGGATTTCCCCAGTATCATATGCAGAAATAGGATTGACTTTAAATGAGTTCCTTGCATCCCAATGGAATAAGGTTTGCTGTGATAGCAACTTTTGAATAAATTTTGTTATATATCCTTTTCTTATTTATTTTTTTGAATTTCTGTAGATTTCTTCAGCAAATACAACTATAGGGCAACAAGTTTTGACCAGCCGGGGGCTGAACTTCAATGGCCACTTCTACTGGATATCACTGGCGGCTTTGTTTGATTATATTTTACTGTTCAATCTTGGATTTACATTAGCTTTTAACTTTCAGAAAACGTAAGTTACCTCTGTGAGCTGGATTCTGATGTACAAACACTGGTTATCATTCTCTGTGCAACTTTTGAGTTAGTTCTGCAATTTCAGCACCTGGGGCATCTCGTGCCATTATCTCGTGTGGAAAGCTTTCACTGTTCCAGGGAAAAGTGCACAATGATACAAAGGAGCTAAAGAGTAGCAGCGCAACTGTATCTCCCACGATACCTGCAAGAGATGAAAAAACAGGTAGAGTTAACAATGGTCTTTATTACATTGAGAAAAGAACACTAGGTGACTATTCAATAAGTCCAATTGTAACAGTAACGGATGATGATGCAGGGAAGAGGATATTACCTTTCGTTCCTCTCACAATAATATTTCAAGATGTTCAGTATTTTGTTGATACACCACTGGTAACTAAGTTGTATAGTAAGTCCCCTATGCTATTCAGAAATTGTGAAATTCGATTTATTAACCGTAATTTGTTCTCTACACCCTAGGAAATGATAGAGTAAGGTTATGCAAAAAAGGGCGCTCTGGCCTGGAGTTCTTTCAGCATTGATGGGTGTCAGTGAGCAGGAAAGACGACACTTTTGGATGTTCTTGCTGGAAGAAAAACTGGGGATTTTAATTATTGAAGGGGATATAAGAATTGGAGGATATTCTAAGGTACAAGAGACTTTTATAAGAATATCTGGTTATTGTGAGCAGACTGACATACATTCTCCACAAATTACGATTGAAGAATCAGTAATATATTCAGCTTGGCTGAGGCTGCCTTCCCAAATCGATCCAAATACTCGATCAGTGAGTTTACTCTGTTTATTTTCATCAGTTGCAGTTATAAACTATGAACACAAGAAAAACATGTCCTGGGATATTAAAGTTTAGTTCAAATCAAGACACAATTGTGTTTTATGTAGTTTGTTTCGTTGTTATAACGATTACTTTGTTCTTCAGAAATTTATAAATGAAGTCCTCGAAACAATTGAGCTTGATGGAATCAAAGAGAGCTTAGTTGGAATACCCGGGGTCAATGGATTTTTACAGAGAAACGAAAACGGCTAACAATTGCTGTAGAGCTTGTTTCTAATCCATCAATTTTTTTTGGATGAACCCACATCAGGCCTAGACGTTAGAGCGGCTGCAATTGTCATGCATGCAGTAAACAATGTTGTTAGAACAGGAAGGACAGTGTTTTGCACTATTCACCAACCCAGTATCGATATAATTGAGTCATTTGATGAGGTAATAGTCCTTTAAGTAGAAAATGTCATTACAACATAAAAATTCCAATAACTCGTGTTTTATTATAAAAGATGATGGATTGACCTAGGAATGCCTGATAAATTTTCTTTTATTTCAATTCATCTTCTTACTAGAAAACATATATTTTCTCTTCTTACAGCTGATATTAATGAAAAGGGGAGGCAAGTTGATATACTCTGGACCATTAGGTTGAAATTCGAGAGAAGTAATTAAGTACTTTGAGGCAAGTCATCCTTGTACATGATGATCATCTTCGTATATCAAGTTTTAGATTTAATTAGAATGCATGCATCTATACCTTTTTTCCCAATAACTGCGGACACGTGAATGATAGATCAATTTACTTCTTATCAACTAAAGATAAAGAAGGAATATATACTAAATACAAAATTTGTTTGCAACAAGAGGAACAACAGCAACAGAAGAACAAGAAAGACTTTTATCCCAGATTTTTTGAGTCAATGAAAGATGTTGTTGAACCTGCACAAGAAGAAATAGACTGATGGGCTAACGTTGTAGCGCTTTGATGGTCATTCCAAAACGAATGAGCAAACTTTGCAGGTACACCATTTTTTCTCTTGCCACATAATTCCTTTATAGTTAGGAATGTGTTATGAGTAAGATTGTTATTTGAGGATGTAACATTTTTCATGGCCAAGCTTTTAGAAGCTTAATATGCTTAATATTGAACGATAGCTAACATTGTACCTAGGTTTCTAATGGTACAGGAAATGCTAAACATGGCTATCAAGTACAATAAGGTGGTCCAGGAGGAGGATGAGTTGCCACCTGAAAAGTTAGCAATTGTTAACGCATGCATACAAGACACAAAGAAGCATCTTGAGGAGCATGTCTTGAATCTCACGTCCTCAAACATTATCCAGACTGCAGACACTTGGGACCATGCTCAACACTAACACTGTTGTGTTTTAGATTGAGAAATCTTCAGAAGAAATTTCTCGTGAGTTGTGTCACCGTGACTTTGACAGAAGAAAATTTATAGTTTTTGTATAGTTCTTAATTGTTTGTGATGTACAAACTGTATGTTTTAATAAAATAAGATCATTTTTGCAAGTGTTCGTTTCTGCTATGTTAATATTATAGGTGTATTTGTTCAGTAGCATGCAAAGTAAAGCATATAAATATAATTATAAACAAACTTTTAGGTGTATTTGTTCGGTAATATGCAACAGGGAATTCTTTCTTGACAGTGAAAAGTCATCAAAAAAGTCAATTTTCTTATAGTAAGCAAACAAACATTTTCGAGCATTTCTGTTCACCATAAATAATCTTACACATTGTCGGAAAACAAATTGTTCGTCGTGTGTTTGTAAACATTTTGACAACCATTTTATTATTTTCGAAGGCATTGAATCATAAAAAATATCCATATATTTGATGTTCAGAAAGCTTGTTTGCGACGATGAGAAAACAAGATGACCATTTCCTCCGTAAATACTCAACTTTCTGACGGTTTATCGCTATGCTTGCATTTCCGAGGGTGTACAATGGCAGAATACCCTCGAAATAAATAGAAGTGGAGCTACTAGATCGATAAGAATTAGAAATTTCTAGGATAACTCATCCCTTAGTTTAAAATCAAATAAATCTTTTAACAAAAATTAATATAAATCATAATTCATTAATAGATAACGATACTAATTTAAATAAATATTTAACATAATAAAATTATTTAGATCATATAAATTAAATTCGAAATCAAATAATTGATTATCATAATAATTTGAAAATAGTATTCGGTGTCACCAAATACTTGTAAAGTATTTCGTATAAATCTCATCTCTATTTAAAATATATAGGCGAACTCTTTTATTTTCAAAATATTTATGGTTTCAAAACCATTTTTAGAAGTTTTGAAAGACCAAAAATAATAACATATTTCATATTTTCAGTAACAAAATCTAAGAACAATTTTTTTATAAAACTAAATAGTATTTTCAAATTATAAATTTTGACTAGTTTTCAAAATACAAAAGAAAATAATATCATATTACTTTATACAAGGTTTTAAAAGCGAAATTCCTTTCTAAACAAATATCTAAGTTAAAATAATTAAAATGAAATAAATAATAAAAATAATTTTGAAAATCCGGGAAGAGGGATTACAGCTTTTCACAAGATAATCATTATCAGCTAAAGTGAAATAGCAGTAAAATAGCCGAATTGCATTTGTGGCAATAGAAAATGAATGTATAACAAGTTTAAGCAATCATAAAGTTTCATAGTAAGGTTTGTGAGACGGAAAGATCGTCCACTTTATCGGTGCACCGGGACAAATATTGCGAATTGAAAAATCTGCATACCATAGCAAAGATTGTTCTTGAGTTTCAAAAAAAAATTTATTGAACGCCCATCGTCTGTTTGGACGGGCGAAAAGAGAGATCCTTGGATAGGATTAGAAGATGAGACTTCTTCATTAGCCGTCTTCTTTCTCTTGAAATGATTATTGATTCTAGGCATAATTTTCAATAAAAATAGGAAACTTCTATAAAATAGCAAAATTGAGAAACAGAGAGACAGAAGAAATTATACCTTCTCAAAACAGAGTATGTGGAAGAGGAGATTCCACGTTCGAATCCAAAATTTTGAAGCAAAACTCCAAAGAAGTAGGAAGGAATCAAGAGATGAAAACTAGGGTTTGGGGTATTTTTTGTGGCTGTTGTGTTCTTGGTTCGAGGAGGAGGAAGAAAAAATGAAAGTGGGGCCATTTATATTCTATTTAAAATACCCGACGCCAACCGAGTTCGGGCCGAACTCGTGCCAAATTCGGGCCGAGTTCGCCTAGAACTTTGTTGTGGTGATTTTTCACAAAATTCAAAATGTCACTTTGTATTTATTGTTCCTTTTCAATTATTGAATTCTGAAAATAGTAATTTTAAATTTTAATTAATATAATTAACATTATTTTATGAATTAAATTTTGTTATGCAGTAACTGTCTCAGATTAGCTGTAGGGGTACTGTCCAGCTAATAGAGGTTCACCGGGGAACACTTGAATAACTTTTTTGCTTTAGCCGTAGCTGTGGTGACAGATAGACCTTTTGTAGGCTTGTCTCAAAAACAGATTTTGCATATTGAAAAATAATTAACAAGATAAAATTAATTAATATTATTGACATCTAAAATTCTTAATTCTCGACGTGAATAATTGAATCGATCTTCCGCTAAAGGTTTTGTAAAGATGTCAGCCAATTGTTTCTCCGTGTCTACATATTCTAAATTAATGTCTCCATTTGCTTGATGGTCTCTAAAAAAATGATGTCGAATCTCAATATGCTTAGTTGACATACATGATTCTTAGTCAAGTTGATAGTGCTAGTGTTGTCACAGAAAATGGGTATGTATGTGTAGTATAAATCGAAGTCTTCTAGGGTTTGCTTCATCCACAAAATTTGTGCACAACAACGTCCTACGACGATATACTCAGCCTCAGTAGTGATAATGCAACAAAATTTTGCTTTTTGCTAAACCAAGAAATAACACGTGACTCTAGTACTTTTTCTATCCACTTTACATCTAGCAAAATCAGCATCCGAATAACCGATTAGGTCAAAGGACGTGATTTTGGAATACCATAAGCTGACAGAAGAAGTGTCTTTAAGGTATCGGAAGATACACTTAACTGCGCACATGTGTGATTCCTTAGGGTTAGCTTGAAATCTTGCACACAAGCAAATACTAAACATTATATCAGGACGACTAACAGTTAAATAAAGTAGACTACCAATCATATCTCGATACTTACGTATGTCCAAAGGTTTGCCTTGTTCATCTATGTCGAGCTTGGTTAAAGTTGCCATAGGAGTGCCAAGGGATTTGACGGCTTCCAGATCGAACTTCTTTAGTAAATCTGTTGCATACATGGTTTGATTGATGAACGTCCCAATGTTGGTTTGTTTGATTTACAGTCCAAGAAAGAATTTAAGTTCTCCCATCATGCTCATCTCAAACTTATTCTACATACACTTAGAGAATTCTTGACAGAGAGATTCATTAGTAGATCCAAAGATAATATCATCAATATAAATTTGAATTAAAAGAAGATTTTCATTTAAAGACTTTATAAACAGTGTAGTGTCAATCTTGCCTTTTGAAAAACCATTATAAAGTAGAAAAGACCTTAGACGGTCGTACCAAGCACGAGGGGCTCATTTTAAACCGTATAAGGCTTTCTTCAACTTGAATACATAATCAGAATTTTTGAAATCAGTAAAACCTGGAGGTTGAGCTACATAAACTTCTTCTTTTATGAAACCATTGAAAAACACTCTTTACATCCATTTAAAAAAGTTTGAAGTTATGAAAATATGGAAATGCACATAACATGCAAATGGATTATAATCTCGTAACATGGACATAGGTCTCATTGTAGTCAATACCTTCCTCTTGGTTATATACTTGAGCTACGAGTCGAGCCTTGTTACGAGTGACTAAACCATTCTTATTTAATTTATTTTGAAATATCCAGTGGATGCCAATAACCGGATGATCATTGGGCTTGGGAACAAGTTCCCAAAATTGATTCCATTCAAATTGGTTTAGTTTCTCTTGCATAACATCTAACCAATAGTTACCACTACATGCTTCTTCAATAGTTTTAGGTTCTAGCTGTGAAATAAATACAACACAAGAAGCTATATTTCTGGTAGAAGAATGAGTACTTATGCCCTGGGTGATCACACCTATTACTAAGTCCTTGGGTGGTCAACCATAAATTTTATTCTTTTTGGCAGACTTTTAAGGTAGCTGGTTCAGGTTTCCGATTCTATAGATGCCTTGCTTGGTGTACTGATGTCATCATCATCATCATCATCATCATCATCATATTTGATCGTCTGTTGGTTTAATTCGTCGAAGGTGACGTTCATTGATTCTTCGATAATCATTGTCCTTTTGTTGAAGACTTGGTAGCCTTTGTTTTTGGTCGCATAACCTAAAAAGATACCCTCATCGGCCTTTTCGTCAAATTTATCCAAATTATCTTTAGTATTAAGAATAAAACATTTACAACCAAAGATTTTAAAATAAGAAACTGTGGGTGTTCTATCAAACCATAACTCATAAGGAGTCTTCTTCGATTTAGGTCGAATTAGAACCATGTTGAGAATATAATAAGCTGTATTGACAGCTTCTGTCCAAAAATATTTTGGTAGACTAAACTGGTTTAACATTACTCTAGCCATTTCAGATACATTTCTGTTTTTTTCCACAACTCCGTTTTGTTGTGGAGTCCTAGGGCAGGAGAACTCTGTAGAAGCTCAAAATGTATAAAATATTACCATGAGCCATTCACTAATTGGCACCATGCTCAATCATCAGATGGTGCCATGATCAGATGGTTCACTAGATCAGATGGCGCTAAACTTTACATGGTGCCAGTTGCCACGCGGCCATCTTCCTTGAGAAGCCAAACGACTGTTATTATGACTGACAACACGTCAGTCGAGGAAAATCTCCTCAAATCCAGTGTGCGCAGCGCTCGAAAGGAATTGTCAGAGTCGTCATTATTGCAGTTGTCTTTTACTATGCGCCATGCAGAGTTGGCACGAAGTAGGCAGTACTTCACAATTTTAGTTAACTAGCGCTTTTCCACAGATAGCGCAGCGTATGCGCTATCCATCAAATCAAGCACCAATTGATCAAATCATCCAGAAGCAGTTAGATAACGTGGCACGCATGCTACTAATCTCGAAGAACGTGTACGTGATACTGCCCACAATGAAGCGCATCTCTCTCACAGAATGCCACACGTCCCAAGCAGTTAAGCCAACCGTTCCCGCAAATGGGTGATGGTGCGCTTGTAGTGCCCCGTCCCTACATCGTGCCCCGTACTCTGTCTACGGGGTGCACAAGAAAGAAACACTGTCGCTATCGATTTGGCCGGGACCGATAGGTCGGGATCGACCGAGTCGATCGAACGGGAACAGTTGAATTGAGATCCATTCCTCGTTATGGAATGTCTTCTTCGGAACCAAGTCCCATATTCAGCGGGTTGCGCCTCGAGGATTGACTCTACGGCTGAGTCGGGAGAGACCTTCCGTTGCTCTGCTTTTCACGCCGCTTGCGTAGGTTTTGGCTTTGTTTTCTGAATGCGCTTTCGTGAATATTTTCGATGGTTTTCATGGCTTGTATTTCGAACTCGCATTTCCTATCGAACTCCTTGAATAATGTAGTGTTCTAATCGGTTGCTTGTGCGATTTCAGGTAATCGCGTAGGCGACGTCTAGCGCGACCAACAAGTTCTCTCGTCGAAGTAAACTCGAGGTGAGTGGCTGACCCTTCTCTTCTCGACCCCGTCTTAAGTAAATCGATAGTGTTGTTGCGGATGAAAGATTGAATACAAGGGCACGGGCACGGTAAATGATTGAGTTTTTAAAGAGAATGTAGGCTATGTCTTAATAACTAAAAGAAGAAAAATGGTCTTTGCACGGTCATGGATAACTTGTCGACAAGGTAGAGTTTTCCCGCACGGCAACCCGGGGCCACGGGACCGTTGCGGCCAAGAAGGAAACATTTTCATAAGCTGTGCTGGGCACAATGTTAGGCGAGAACTTGCAGCGGGGCTCGCTACTCGCGTTGAAAGGGCCTCGTCTAATAAAAGCAAAAAAGAGTCCACGATGGCTCTGGGAGCCAGTGACCAACACACGAAATATTGCACTTGGTATGGAAATGATTAACAATTGACAGGGAAAAATATGGTAAGTTTCACAAGGCGCGGCACGGGCCGCCGTGGGTAAGTTTTAACGTAAATTTCATTATGCTTGTCATTTCTCGCTTGAAATTCATTAGGATGGTTAGAAACATTCATGAACTAAGTCATATAAACTCATTCAACCAAATGAGAGCTTGAAACTTAACTTGCCACGTACCAGTACAAAGTGTAATGTACTGATCCTCGCTCTCCATGCAGGTACCCCGAACCACGAAGGGCGTGCCACCTAAAATCTCAAGGCGGCGTGGACACTTTTGAAGCCTTGTCCGTGTAAAGGCTTATTTCTGAATTCCTTTTGAAGACTCGGTATTCAGTACAAAAGAAGACCAATGGCGTCTCGGCTTCCCTCGATCGCAGGTGGAAATGTGTAATGGTTTTTTGCTTGTAAAAATGGATGTAATGTATGGAATGACTATCTCACCGGCGTTCATTTTGTCAGTCGAGTCATATTGTAGCCCGCACGGCAATGAATGTAATGAAGTCAATGTAAATGAAGTTTTATCAATAAAAAAGTCTACTTCTATTTCAAATGTGTCATTCAATTTCTCTGCGTACTCTAACTTGATGTTGTGTTTCGGATAACTTTATGACTATGCCTTGTGCGATCGTAACTTAGGTTCGCACGGCATCACACCCGGGGGACGACTATCGATTCTACGGAATCGGGGCGTGACATAATGGTATCAGAGCACAGCTTTACATCCTTTGACCTCGCATCGATGAGATAAGTTGTTCCATACAATGAGTCCGTAATATTTTGTGACTGATGCGTTTACCTTCGTATCGCAGAAGTGACGGAACCCACGGCCGAACGAGAGAAGAGCGCTTCTAGCGGCTCTAGTAGTTCGCATCGTTCGCGGGGCGGACCTTCTAACGATACCATCGAAAGGATGCTGCGCATGATGGAGGCGCAGCGAAACCAGTCCGAGAATCGACATCAACAGACGGAGGAACGACAGGCCCAGTTCGAAGCTCGCTTCGAAGCTCGTTTCTACGCACATGCCAAACTTCAACAAAAGTAGTTGGATACCCTGCAGCAGATCGTCCAGACAATGGTGGCCAATAGAAATTTTGCGACTGTGCCTACCGTCATCGCACCTGCTGCCACCGTGCCGATGATCCAACCCATTGAAGTCGACACGACGGAGCTCGAGCATCAACCAGCGGTACCGAAAAAGTACAACTTTGAAGTGTCAGAATTTAAGAAGGCGTGCCGCACTTCCTTCAGCGGTACCGAAGGTCCTTCCATGGCAATTGACTGGTTGGAAGAGCTGGAAGATCACTTTGAGCTTCTCGGCATTGAAGAATCAAAGCAAGTCTTCTGCGCACAACTTCAACTACGGTTGAACGCGCACGACTGGTGGGCCATGCTCAAGCGAGCGATCCGACCGGACAACAACACCGCGCCGATCTCTTGGGCCACGTTCCGCAAAGCTTTTGAAGTCCAGTACCTTCCGTCAGCCGTTCGTCAAGCGAAGGAGAATGAATTCATGCATTTGAAGCAAGAAAGCCGGACAGTGGAACAGTATGCCACAGAATTCAACAAGTTGTCTAAGTTTGCTGGTCAGTTTCTGTCTACTGAAGAGTGCCGTATACGATGGTTCGAAGTGGGTCTACGACACTCTATCGGTGCGCATGTCGGGGTCCCGGATTACAAGACCGTGGGCGAGGCTCTGAATCATGCACTCCGCCTTGAGTACCTGCATCCTTCCGGTGCTGACAACCTTGTGCGCCACTCCAATCACAAGCGTCCTAGCTATACAGAAGACAACAACTACGCGTCAAAGCATCCACACACTAGCGGCTACCAAGGCCGAAACCCGTTACCACGATGCAGAAATTGCCACCAGCTTGGGCATACTGATGACCACTGCTTTGCCAAGACAGAGTGCTATGCTTGCGGGCAGAAGGTTCACCTTGCTCGAGATTGCCAGAATCCCCGACCGAATCGCAACGCACCACCACAACAATACCGCCAAGAAAATCGAGGGCAGGCGCCCCGACCTCCTCCGCGCACTCAACCTGTACCACAAAATGGCTAAGATCGTCGCCCCAACACTCAGGGCCGCATCTACGCCATGACTCGAGATGAAGCGCTGGCATCAGATACAGTAGTGTCAGGTATACTAAAATTCAATAATGTGTCTGCTCGTGTGTTATTTGATTCAGGCGCTTCACATAGTTTTATATCGGCGGACTTTGCCGCCGAGCACAAATTCCCTGTAATATTATTAGATCTCGACCTTAGCGTAAGCACACCTTCGGACACACCAATTCTCACAAACTTAGCTTGCGCCGGCGGGATTATCTGTATCGGCGGTCAAAAGATCGATCTGGATGTGATAGTTCTAGATATGAAGGACTTTGACATCATTCTGGGAATGGATTGGCTCGGACCGTACAACGCAACCATAGACTGCACTGAAAAGAAGGTCACATTTCGCATACCTGGAGTGCCTAAATTCTGCTACTCATGTCGTGAGGCATCGCCGACCTGCATGGTGATCTCCGCAATATCTGCTCGACGGATGCTGCATTCCGGGTGCGAAGGCTATCTAGCTTCCGTTCGAGACATGCGACAGGATGGTGCAAACGCGGGTCAGACCGACGTTGTGGCAGAATTCCCAGACGTATTCCCGGATGAGCTACCCGGCATGCCGCCCGATCGAGAAATAGAGTTCACCATCGACACATTCCCCGACACCCGACCGATCTCGAAGGCTCCGTACAAAATGGCCCCTGCAGAACTGAAGGAACTTAAGGCACAACTACAAGAATTACTCGACAGAGGGTTTATCCATCCGAGTGTCTCGCCGTGGGGTGCGCCCGTGCTATTCGTGAAGAAGGATGGATCGATGCGGCTCTGTATCGACTATCGGGAATTGAACAAAGCCACCGTCCGAAACAAATACCCCCTGCCCCGTATCGATGACTTGTTCGACCAGCTCCAAGGTGCAACGGTGTTTTCAAAGATTGATCTACGATCGGGTTATCACCAACTCAAAGTCAAGCCAGATGACGTGCCGAAGTCTGCCTTCCGCACTCATTATGGCCACTACGAGTTCTTGGTAATGTCGTTCGGTCTGACAAACGCCCCTACCGTCTTCATGGATCTAATGAATCGGGTGTTTCGTCCGTTCGTGGACAAGTTCGTAGTAGTCTTCATCGACGACATCCTCGTCTACTCGAAGGATCGAGCACAACATGCAGAGCATCTGCGGACGGTACTCCAAACCCTTCGAGAGAATCAGTTGTACGTGAAGATGAGCAAGTGTGAGTTCTGGCTGAATAGCGTCTCATTCCTTGGGCACATCATCTCCGCCGCGGGCATCGCAGTCGATCCGAAGAAAGTCGAGGCAGTTGCTAATTGGAAATGGCCCGCATCAGTTAGCGAAATTCGAAGCTTCCTAGGCTTGGCGGGATACTACCGACGCTTCGTGAAGGACTTCGTGAAGATCGCATCGCCGTTGACTCGCCTCACCCAGAAAGGAGTCGCATTCAAGTGGTCAGACGACTGTGAAGCTTCCTTCCAGAGCTCAAACAACGGCTCGTTTCGGCCCCGATACTTGCTCTTCCTGAAGGAACGGAGGGATTTCAAATCTTCAGTGATGCTTCTGGCCAGGGCTTGGGGTGTGCGCTCATGCAGCGGGATAAGGTGATATCTTTTGCTTCCCGGCAGTTGAAGCCGCACGAGAAGAACTACCACACGCACGACCTAGAACTAGCGGCGATTGTGTTTGCGTTGAAGCTGTGGCGTCACTATCTCTATGGCGTGGCGTGCAGGATTTATATGGACCACAAAAGCCTCAAGTATCTCTTCACCCAGAAAGAATTGAATTTACGGCAGAGGCGATGGCTCGAGCTGATCAAAGACTATGACTTATCAATCGACTACACGCCGGGCAAGGGAAATGTGGTAGCAGACGCACTGAGCCGGAAGTACTTAGCTTCGTTATGCATCAACGATCGACTGCTGCGTGACTTGGAAGGAATGGGCATCGAACTCCGAGTTCGTTTCAGAGACGTGAAACTAGCACAACTGCGGGTGGAACCGAGCCTACTGGAGAGGATCAAGTCTGTACAGAAGGACGACCCATACCTGGAGAAGATGCAAAAGCTGATATCGACAGGAAAAGCGTCCGACTTTACAGAGGACGAGTCTGGAGTGTTGCGCGTAAAGGGACGGCTATGCGTACCGGACGACGTAGAACTTAGAAAGGAGATAATGACGGAGGTGCACTATGCAAAATATTTCTTGCATCCTGGCAGCACCAAGATGTATAAGGACCTCCGTATTGTCTTTTGGTGGCACGACATGAAGAGGGACGTAGCGCTCTTTGTGTCAAAATGTATGGCCTGTCAGCAAGTCAAAGCCGAGCACCAGCGACCGGGCGGGGAGATGCAAAACCTCGCCATTCCAGAGTGGAAGTGGGATCACATCACTATGGACTTCATTGTTGGCTTGCCGAGGACGCCGCGGGGAAACGACGCCATCTGGGTCATCGTCGATCGACTAACCAAGTCAGCGCACTTTATCGCCATCAAAGTTACTTGGAGCGTCGACCGCCTTGCTCAGATATACCTTGATGAAATAGTTCGGCTGCACGGGGTCCCAGTTTCTATCGTCTCTGATCGGGATGGACGGTTCGTAGCGTGCTTCTGGAGTAGTCTTCATTCAGCACTGGGGACCAAGTTGAAGTTCAGTTCAGCTTATCATCCTCAGACTGACGGCCAAACGGAACGGGTGAACCAAATTCTCGAAGACATGTTACGACTCTGTGCGATCGACTTGAAGTCAAGTTAGGACGTCCATCTACCGCTGGCCGAGTTTGCATACAACAACAGCTATCAGTCCAACATCCAAATGGCGCCGTATGAAGCTTTGTACGGCCAGAAGTGCAGATCGCCCATTTGCTGGGATGAAGTCGGGGAACGGCAGATACTTGGTCCGGAGCTGGGGGAGCATACCGTGCAGAAGGTCAAGTTAATACGAGAGAGATTGAAGATAGCACAAAGCCGGCAGAAAAGCTATGTCGACACGCACCGACGCCCCCTCGAGTTCTCGGAAGGCGACCATGTATTCTTGAAAGTTATGCCCATGCGGGGAGTTTCCAGGTTCGGTGCGAAGGGGAAATTGAGCCCAAGATTTGTTGGCCCGTTCGAAATATTGAAGCGAGTCGCCCCGGTAGCTTACCAAATTGCCTTGCCGCCTGCATTGTCAGAGGTACATGATGTCTTCCACATATCGCAATTGAGAAAGTACGTGCATGATCCGAGCCATGTTGTGGATTTGGGTAAGCTGGACCTGAAGGCGAACTTGTCATATGTCGAAGAGTCGGTGCAAATCTTGGAGCGCAAGGATAAACTTCTCCGCAATCGTGCTATTCCCCTCGTCCGCGTCCTCTGGAGAAACCATTCAGTCGAGGAGTCGACGTGCGAGCTTGAGTCAGAAATGAAGGAGAAGTTTCCTTTGTTGTTCTCGTAGAGGTAAGTTCTATTTTAAGTTTCGAGGATGAAACTTTTTTTAGTTGGTTATGGTGTAGTGCCCCGTCCCTACATCGTGCCCCGTACTCTGTCCACGGGGTGCACGAGAAAGGAACACTGTCGCTATCGATTCGGTCGGGACCGATAGGTCAGGATCGACCGAGTCGATCGAACGAAAACGGTTGAATTAAGATCCATTCCTCATTATGGAATGTCTTCTTCGGAACCAAGTCCCATATTCAGCGGGTTGCGCCTCGAGGATTGACTCTGCGGCTGAGTCGGGAGAGACCTCCCGTTGCTCTGCTTTTCACGCCGCTTGCCTTGGTTTTGGCTTTGTTTTCTGAATGCGCTTTCGTGAATGTTTTCGATGGTTTTTATGGCTTGCATTTCGAACTCGTATTTCCTATCGAACTCCTTGAATAATGTAGTATTATAATCGGTTGCTTGTGCGATTTCAGGTAATCGCATAGGCGACGTCTAGCGCGACCAACAAGTTCTCTCGCCGAAGTAAACTCGAGGTGAGTGGCTGACCCTTCTCTTCTCGACCCCTTCTTAAGTAAATCGATAGTGTTATTACGGATGAAAGATTGAATACAAGGGCACGGGCACGGTAAAATGATTGAGTTTTTAAAGAGAATGTAGGCTATGTCTTAATAACTAAAAGAAGAAAAATGGTCTTTGCACGGTCATGGACAACTTGTCGACAAGGTAGAGTTTCCCCGTACGGCAACCCGGGGCCACGAGACCGTTGCGGCCAAGAAGGAAATATTTTCATAAGATGTGCTGGGCACAATGTTAGGCGAGGACTTGTAGCGGGGCTCGCTACTCGCGCTGAAAGGGCCTCGTCTAATAAAAGCAAAAATGAGTCCACGATGGCTCTGGGAGCCAGTGACCAACACACGAAATATTGCACTTGGTATGGAAATGATTAACAATTGACAGGGAAGAACATGGTAAGTTTCATAAGGCACGGCACGGGCCGCCGTGGGGAAGTTTTAACGTAAATTTCATTATGCTTGTCATTTCTCGCTTGAAATTCATTAGGATGGTTAGAAACATTCATGAACTAAGTCATATAAACTCATTCAACCAAATGAGAGCTTGGAACTTAACTTGCCAAGCACCAGTACAAAGTGTAATGTACTGATCCTCGCTCTCCACGCAGGTACCCCGAACCACGAAGGGCGTGCCACCTAAAATCTCAAGGCGGCATGGACACTTTTGAAGCCTCGTCCGTGTAAAGGCTTGTTTCTGAATTCCTTTTGAAGAATCCGTATTCAGTACAAAAGAAGACCAATGGCGTCTCGGCTTCCCTCGATCGCCGGTGAAAATGTGTAATGGTTTTTGCTTGTAAAAAGGGATGTAATGTATGGAACGACTATCTCATCGGCGTTCATTTTGTAAGTCGAGTCATATTGTAGCCTGCGCGACAATGAATGTAATGAAGTCAATGTAAATGAAGTTTTATCAATGAAAAAGTCTACTTCTATTTCAAATGTGTCATTCAATTTCTCTGCGTACTCTAACTTGATGTTGTGTTTCGGATAACCTTATGACTATGCCTTGTGCGATCGCAACTTAGGTTCGCACGGCATCACACCCGGGGGACGACTATCAATTCTACGGAATTGGGGCGTGACAGCGCTAAATGCAAGTGTGCACCAATAAGAGTAACTGGCTGACAGTTATTTCAAAACTCTATAAATAGAGTTTGAAATCACTTCTCAAGAATGAGTAATGATCATAATCTTCTGAGCACTTGCTGCTGTACTCTCTAAAGGCTTTCCTCTTTGACATCGTATCGTCCAAGGGATAAAGTGATCGTCTTATGATCAGATTCCTAAAGTTGTACTTCTCCAGAAATCAATTGTACATTTGTACCTTTCTTAGTTTGTAATCAAACTTTTGTTTTTACAAAAAAAATGGCGACTCTGCTGGGGATGACTTTCTCCTCTGACGAGAAAGTGACAACTGAATGCGATGTTGCGCCGGTCGGCACGACGTAGAAGACTTTGGTCATAAAAGTCGACCAAACTGCCTACGAAGCCATGATTGGCACAGGGGGTGCCAAGCACTCATCTACTGCTGCTGTTTCTAAAGACAGGAAGACTAGCGCCATCTGGACTCCAAAGTCCTTTAGTGCGCCAATCATAGCTCATGCGCAAAGCAAGGGGAAGTACTTTATGGCCATTCCCTGTTCTTCACCAGTTCTGAACTTGGTGGAGGATGTGCCAACCACTGCCTTAGTGCCAATCAAAGGACATCACTCTATGGCTATTTCTCATCCCTTCCAACATGCGCCAATTACTGTTCCGGTGCCAAATAAAGGGAAGAGCCCTGTGGCTAATCTGCATTCCTTCCCAGTTCAGAACTTGGTTGAGAAGTTACCTATCACTGCCCCTGCGCAGAACAAAGGGAAGCGCCCTATGGCCTTTCTTTATCCTTTTTCAGTCGTAAACTCGGTGGAAAATACATCTGCTCGTGCCTCTGTGCCAACTAATGCAAGAATACTTCAGAGCAGGAACTCTACTTCTCTTGACAGAGATAACCAAATCGATTCCAAGAAATTAGACTCTACTCGAAGCCCACTTCTTGTTGCCCATTTGTGCCGCACAAAACACGTTGGAATAATATGCGCAGAATAATAGGCATCTTGTCCACTCCTCATCAGGCTGGACAACACCAATCAAGCCAGAGCCAGGATCTTCCTACCTGGCGCAAGATTAAGGCAGGGAAAACTGAGGGTGTCCCAGATAGACCAGCAAGTGGCACAGGATTCTGACATGCATACCTATCTGAACCAGCACAGAACAATATCAAATTCATCAAGTCATGTGATGCATCAAGAACAATCTGCGCCACCTACCAAATTTTGTACAGTAAAGGCTTCTCAGATCAAGAATCCTCTCACCTAGCCAATGAACTCAGTATTTCTCTGTACACACAGGGAACAAGGCATCTCAAGAACATAAACCATATTTCTAACATAATCAAGGAATATGTACCTCCGACTTTTTCTTATCCTGTCACTGTAACCGATCTCCGCAAACTTCTTGTACAAAAACAAAAGATTGCAGGACCATCTTGTCCACCTGTAACTCCACATCAGGAACATCATTGTAATCATCACCATGAAGTAGTAATCAAGTGTTGCTGTCAATCAACTAAATGGTCTGCCTTTGACCGTTTGAATTACGCTCGGACTCCTGAACTCATTATGGTGGACAAAGATGAATTGCTGTATGCTTCGATCAACATGACGTCCCGAAGTACTGGGTGTGGAACACGTCCAAGACGTAACGCATCCCGTAATCCTAGTCAGCAATACCTTGATCGAATCTGTGACTCTAGTGAAGGAGTCTACCAAAATAGAAGGTCAAAAGGCCGAGACCTACTCGGTCAAAGGAATCTTCCCACTCCTTGTCTTGGAGATGTCCTCGACTCAATCGATCAAAGGAATCTTCCTAATTCCAACCAAGAATTCCTCGGTCAAAGAAATCTTCCCACTCCTCATCTTGGAGATGTCCTCGGTCAAAAGAATCTTCTTGATTCCGACCAAGACTCAACCGGTCAAAGGAATCTTCCTGATTCCAACCAAGAATTCCTCGGTCAAAGGAATCTTCTCATTCTTCGTCTTGGGGGTGGTTCCCTGCACGACTTCGATGTCGATAGTGAAGATTCTGACCAGACTATCTTTTCTACTAGTTCCTCTTTGGTGGCCAAAGAAGTGACTGCTTATGTCACTAATAAAGAATAAGATGCTTCCAGCTCCGGCAATCAGGAGCAACAGATTGCTGCTTTAGAGGCCAACATGAAAACCATGGCTAAAATGGTTGCAAGTATGCATGCTGTAATCGTAGCACAACACACTGTTCCACCGGTTGTAAACCCAATTCCAACCCAAGAACATATAGCAGCATCTGCACCTGTCAATACTGGCTTGGGGGTACAATCCCCTCACAATGCTACCATGCCAGCTTAGGCTACTCCAAGTCAGTCTGGTGCTGGGAGTGGTACTTATCATACGATTCCGCCTCCTAACACATCAAATCAGTCTACTGCTTCCCAAGCATCAGAAGATCCTTTGGAGGCAGTGAAGCTTTTGCATAATCAGTTTGAAGCTTTTAAGAAGAAGGACAGCCTATAGAAGTTAGGGATCAAACAACCCTATCCTGTAGAGTGGAAGGAAGTCCCATTTTCACCTAAGTACAAGCCACCAACCATCATGCTGTTTGACGAAAGCTCATCTCCGAGTCAGTATCTCAACCATTTTGAGGTTATGACTGATCAGCTCCAACCCAACGATGCTCTACTCACTAGAGTATTCATCTGGTGCTTGGCAGGTACGGCCTATGACTGGTATCGTAGCTTGCCAGATGGCTGCAAAACATCTTTTGCAGGATTGAAGCAAATGTTCCTAGAATGATTCTATGAGGGAACAAATGACATGACCATGTCGGCCCTCATGACCAAGATTAAACAACGACCTAATGAAACTGCTGAACGTTTCATAGAGCGCTTCCGTTGCGAAGCACTCAAGATGCCTCTAGGTACTCCAGATGCACTAACTATAGATACATACAAATCAAACTTATTACCTATAGTCATCATGTAGACCGGACCCACACAATTTCAAGATTGGACCTCCCTCATAGTAAGTGCTAGGGCAGCTGAAGATAATGCTAATAAATTCAAAAAACTAGGCATCCAAATGCCTAATTTCGATAAAGATGAACACTCTGTAACCAACAGCGATGGTCGTCAGAACAACCGCAAAGGCAAAGGAGCTTTAGCCATCAACATAGGTCAGTCAACACCTACCACGACGACACCTCCACAGAGAGCACCATGTCCTAAGGAGGAATATTCCTTTGACGAAGATGACATTATGAGCATATTTGATTATCTAATCAAAAGCAACAAACTTCAACTGCCTGATGCTAAATGGCCAGATGAAGTAGGTAAAGCTGATAATCCCAAATATTGTATGTATCACAGGTTCTTGGGGCATCCAACTAGGGCATCTTACGTACTCAAAGGGAAGATCCAGTAGCTGATCAATGCCAAGGCAATCACTCTTCAGCAAGATGAGAAGACGGTGACTGCCAATGTTGTCTCTCTATAATTTGGCAACTTTTCTGCTCAACTACTACAAGATGGAGTTATCCCCATTCCAAAAGCTACCTTGGAGATCGTCAATCTTCCGCCAGCACGAAGCGATAGTCTTGTACTGTAATGCCCGTCCCGTTCAGCTTAATTGGAGGAATCGAAACGCCAACGGAGTTTCAACTTAGCCATGCAACGGCTGCTCGAATACCCGTTCGATCGAGACGACTCCTCGCTCAGGTGGGTGGCTTCGGTGAACTTGCTTCAGCTTGGCCTTCACACATTTTTAAATGCACAAGTAGGCTTGACAATAAAAGAGGCGAATCCACATAACTAAGAGAATAATTCCAACTTGGGTCAGACTGAGTTAGAATGTGGAAAGGTCCCATGGTCGACTTAAAAGTGTTGCACGATGTGTTTTCAAAATGACACTCGATCCTTCGTCCTATGGCTTGGAAGAAGGAAAGTTGGTTTAAGTTGCCATAAAAAGTTATGAACTTAGCCTAAGTCATAGGCGTCGCACACATAAATGCTTGATAAAGTATGTACGGTCCCATTATTTCATACTTGGCATAGCCAAAGTGTCCCTTAAGTCTTAGAGCATATTTCTATGATGCAAGGCTTTTAATAGCCTTTGCTTGTCCCAAACGGTTAAGTTGTTGCACGATTGAGTTAGGCAAAAAGTTATGTCGGTTTATCAAAGTCATTCTAGCACTGTCCCACACTTTCTGCGGTTGTTAAGTCACCTAGTCCCATGATCTCAAGGCTCGTCGTATAAAGTATGACTTGGGGGTAGTGTCGCATAGAACACAATTCAGTTTAAGACACGAACCACAGTTGGTTCGATGAAAAGCTAGCCACGGTCTATGGCACATGAAGAACACGGTTTGTTCAAGTTATGCTTGAAGGCTATCAATTAGCCATTTATGAGTTGAGTCAATAAGAGTATGGAAACACTAAAAATATGTCGGGACTGTAGGTCAGTTGCCGAGAAAGAATATATTGGGACTGTAGGCTAGTCGCCGAGGAAAGATGTCGGGACTGTAGGTCAGTCGTCGAGGCAACCCTGGTTTGGGCTCTGCAAAAGAAGTATGGAAAGGAAAAAAAGTAAACCAAAGGAAAGTAAGTTGTGATGGTTAGGCCATGCATTTACGTTGAGTCTAGAAGTTCTTGTAGGTGTGTGGTCATGGACAACTTGTCGACAAGGTTTTGCGTCCTCGATTTGGTAGCCTAGGACCACAGGACCGTATCAGCCTAGGAGGGAAGCAAGGTAGTTAGGCAAGAACACGCCGTCAGTGATTCGATGACTTGAGCAGGGCTAGTTACCCTTAGCTGCAAGGGTCTCGTCTGCACCACCTACATGTCCAAGATGGCTTGAATTTCTAGTGACATTTTATATAGATAAGTTGGCGTGCTGAGCGGCAATCTGCATGCACGGTGTCGGTCGAATAAAAGAAAGTACAAGCACAACACGAATGGGATAAAGATGGTATGCACGGTTGTAATACAAGTCTTAAGAAGCCTGAGATTTTGCTATAGAAAAGATGCGTGCTTCGGCACCACGATAAAAATTTATCAGATTAGCGACGTTACATTACGTCGTTAAACTCGATAAAAGCGTCGCTAAGTGAATTTAGCGACGTTTTGGACAACGTTTTGGAAACGACGGAAAAAAATGTGTCGCTAAACGAGAAAACGTCGCAAAACGTTGCTAGGGCGACGTTATTTGGCGACGTTATTAACGTCGCAAAGTAGCAACGTTAGTTGCGACATTTGATCGTTGATGCTAATTAGTGACGTATAAGACGACGTTATCGTGTGGTCGCCGTTTAGCGACACTCTTGCGACGTTTTGGCGACGACGAGCTGACATCAGATTATGGTGCCACGTGGTGCCACGTCAGCATTTAGCGATATTTACTAACGTCGCTAAAATTTAGCGACGAATAATAACGTCGCTAGAAACGTCGCTAAGGTAAAAAATATAAAAAAATAGGTTCCAGAATGCAAATGGAGCTGGAGCCTGAGCCAAAATACAGAATACAAAACATAAAATACCGAATCCAATCCCTGGGTTCGCCGACCCCCTCGGTGGAACACTCAACACCGGCACGCACAATACATTCCAGAATATACAAAAAATATAAAGAAAAAATACTATCCGCAACAAACAATGTCAATATATAATATCCTGAACAAACCAAATCAATATCCGCAAACACGTACAAACCCAATATCCTCAACGAAAAAACTGAATATCCCCAAATACGTACAAAGTGAAAAATATAGTACAGTCCAAAAATGCAAAAACAAAACTACTGATCGCTTGGAGCTGGACCTGATACTGGAGGAGGAGCGCCACCAGATGACTGTCGTCGCAACGTCAGGTTCATCTGATACTCCTCCGGTGACAACAGGTGGACGAGCATGTCCTCCCGTGTACCGCCGGATGTAGACGATGCTCCCGGCGTACCAGCAGACGGTCGCTCTGCTGCCATCTCCTAGAAATGATGTATCTGTTCGACCAACCGCTGCGTAGCCTCCTGCATAGCACGGGTCATCTGTTGCAGCACCTCCGTAGTCTCCTCCAGCCTCTCAAAGCGTGAGATGAGCGCATAATCATTTGTATGCGGTGCCCCCATCCTCTCCAGCATCTCGTCACGCAGAACTGTAATCTACGTAAGGACGTCACTCTGCTGCTGGCGGAGCAACTCCTCAGTATGTGCGGGACCGAGCACACTAGTGGCGGTCGCAGAGGCCTGTGACGCAATGAAGGCACCATAGGAGCCCGTACCATAGTACGTACCCCTATGCATGCCACCAACGGCCCTCATCCACAGCTCATCATCTGACTGAGCTACGGCGGCCGGAGGCTGCAGGGAAGTGCTAGCACCAGCCTCCTCTGACCGTGTCGGTCCGACGTCCCTAAGCCTCAAAAACTCGGCCTAGAAATAACATCTATATGAATTCTCACGTGGTCGCTAAAAATTAATACTAATGCACTAGCATTAAGTAAAACTTCTAAAACTCGGCCTTTAGAAATAACATCTATATGAATTTTCTATGTAACTAAAAATTAATATTAATGAACTAGCATTAAGTAAAACTTACGTAGGTGTCCCGGGCCTTGTTGTCTACGAACCGCTCCCCCTTCATGTGCGTGGCGAGGAACAAGGTCACCATATTCGAGTCTTTTCCCGATTCAACCTGTTACAAAATTATTATATGATTTGTCAGTTAAGTTGAAAGAAATATATTACTATAAAGTATTAATTATGGGTATACGACGAGATACCTACCATATGGATGAAGAAATCCATGATGGAGCTTGATCCACCACACCACTGCGACCCCGCCTGTCGCGCTCTTTTAGACTTCGCGGACTTCTCCTTGTAGGCTTCCTCCTCGAATCTTCTCTTCATTACCGCCCAGTCGACGGCAGAGATCCAACCCTGAACAGGCTCTCCCCGGCGGTCACAATCCTTTTGGTCGATGATCGCGTCCCTAATGAGCTTGTTGGCGATGCCGAAAAATATAGCTTCGACAGCAACGACGCGGTGGGGAGGGAAGAAGTAAGTCCGCTGATAAAATCATAGAAGTATATAAGTTATAACATAACATACAAAATGTTAAAAGGAAATAAACTTTTACGTACCGAAAAGTACTCAAACCAGAAGGCCTTCCTGTCGGCCGGAACATCCCTCCAGTTGATCCAGGGCCCCCTGTAGTTCTGTCGCAAGAATGTACCAAGCGACTGGTGTACGGAAGAGGGATAATACCTATAAAATGGAAATTAAAATTTATTAAACAAGTTTATAACAAATTTAAACAAATTAAATGCAACAATTTTACTTACCGCCTGGTCCGAGTACAGGCCCAAATCTCCAACCTCAGATCCCCCTCCGGGTGACACGGAGGATCCGTCTCAAATGGGACCTGCACTATGCCCCTGCCCCTGTCCCTGCCTGCAGCCTGCCCCTCGGTCTCGGCCTTGCCCTCGCCGTCGGCGTGGGCCTCGCCATCGCCCTCGACCTCGACGTGGGCCTCGGCCTGCTCCTCAATAGTGGGGTCGACCTCTGGAATACTCGACGGTACTGGCTACGTAGAAGAAGAAAGCCCTAGCCTCGAACTGCTAGAGCCGGGTATGGAGGCACTGCCGGCGCCTAGACCGCTAGTGTATACTAGAGTGCGGGGGGATGAGGAGTCGGTAGGAGTGGTAGATGGAGACGGTCGGGGTCGTCGACTCCCACCAGCACCGGAACCAAATGATCCACGTCGAGCCATATCTGAAAAAATACAGAAGTATACCATACTACATCTTAAAAAAACAAAAGTATACCATACTTTAGCCAGGGAACGTCGCTAAGTAAACCATACTATATCTGAAAAAAATAAAATTAAACCATACTACATTTGAAAATGTCGCTTATTAACGTTGTTAAAACAAAAGTAAACCATACTACATCTGAAAAAACAAAAGTAAACCATACTACATCTGAAAATTAAATATATTCAATCCTCTTCTAAAAATTTATCTTGTTCCGATTTCTCTTTCTCTGCCTCTTCACTTCTATCAACTTTTTCTTCCTCTTCTGATACTTCTACCTCTTCCAATTGATGAAACATGTCATGAGAAACTTTCGTTGAGTCTACATCGACAATATTTGTAATAAGAGGTAGTTCGTCTTCCTGATAAGCTATCTCGTCGACATCGAAGGTATTTCGAGCTTAGTCTTACAGACTGCCCACCAATCCGATCTCCCGGCTCATCGTTTTGGATAGCTGGTAAAGTAAACTTGCTGAGCCTGGCTTGCTAGAACAAACGGCTCATAAGCTTGATATCGATGGCGATAATTTATGTCAACAAGACCATGTTTGTCAACTCTCCAACCTCGACCCTGGATCGGATCGAACCAGTCACATCTGAACAAGACGATCTTAGAAGGTTCTATAGCATAATTGTATGTCAGTTCCATAATCTCCCGTAAGACGCCAAAGAAGTCATTGCCTGGGTCGACGTCTTTGTAGTTTGAAGATTTTATGCACAAACAACTATTCTTCGTAGAATCCAAATCCAAGAACTCGTCTCTTATTCGAGCATTTGTTGACTTGAACCTGAAACCATTTACGCAGTAACTTGGCCAGGTCTTCACTTGATAAATTGGCCCCTTGGCTAGAGTTTTGATATACTCATTCTCAAGGATTGCCTCCGGACGATCAACCTAAATACCATAGAAATGATGCTAACTTAATTATTATGTGCAAGTATAAATGTACAAAAAAAGTAAATTGTGACTACGTCCGTACATATGCTCTCAACCAAAAAGAAAAATGAAGTATCATTTGTCGTTCTACTTCCTCCTCGGTTGCGTACGGATTGTTGGACGTTACCTCATCCTTAAACATGCTGGAAAGCAACGAAGCATAGGTATATTAGTTATATTCAGAAGAAACGAAGCACGCGAAATAATTTTACTTACCCCTCTAGCTTGTCCACTTCTTTCTCGTCGCAGTTGAGCAATACATATAACATTGCAGCGCTAACCTCGTCGTCATTTAGATTCTTTTTTTTTATTTTACCAGATAGTTTTCCGTAGGCAGTAAATACTTTCAGCTTTGCCTCAATACCAACTTCATAGCCGTTATCATTTCTGGGAGCCCTTGTTCTGTTTGTAGCAATATGAGGCTGAAAATACATAGAACAGAAGTTTGAAATCTCCTCAAGGACATATGCTTCACAAATAGAACCCTCCACCCGTGTCTTATTTTTTACCTTCCTCTTGAGGTGGTTCAACTGTCGCTCGAACGGGTACATCCAACGATAACCGACAGGTCCAGCAACAAGAGTCTCATGGATAAGATGAATCGAAAAATGCTCTATTGAGTCGAAGAATGCAGGAGGAAAAACTCTCTTATGTTTGCAAAGTGTTACCACAATGTCCTTCTCTTGCTTCTCTAAACGATCGACGAGCAACTTGCAAGAACAAAGATCTCTGAAGAATATGCTAAGCTCTGTTAATGGATCCCAGACTACCGGTGGTAATAATTCTCAAAATGCAACATGAATTAACCTCTCCATGAATACGTGGCAATCGTGGCTCTTCATTCCGGTCAGTTTACACTCCTTTATGTCGACACATCTTCTTAGATTGGAGACGTATCCGTCCGAAAATTTTAAGTCCTGGATCCATCTACAAAGTCTCACTTTGTCCTCCTTGTCCAGCAAGTAGATTGCCTTAGGCCGCAAAAGCTTTCCCTTCCCGTTGTCTATCATGTGCAATATAGGGCGTCTGCATATTTCGGCTAAGTCCAATCTAGCCTTCTGATTGTCTTTTGTCTTTCCCTTGATGTCCATTACAGTATTAATTATGTTATCAAACATGTTCTTCTCGATATATATGACGTCAAGGTTATGTCTAATCAGATTTGTGCTCCAATATGGCAGATCCTAGAATATATTCTTTTTGGTCCAGTAATGATCTTCGCCAAATCCCTCGCAACGGCTGCTCATTGTAGGATCTTCAATAGCACTTGGGATTTCTTTTACTTGCTCCCATGTGTCCTCTCCGGACCACATTGGCGGTGGATCACCCTTCTCCATAGCTCCGGCATGGAATGCAGTTCTGTTCCTACGGTACGGATGGTCTTTCAGCAAGAACTGCCGGTGACAATCAAAGAAGCATGGCTTTCCTCCGTGTCTCAAACGAAAAGCCTTAGTGCGGTCTATGCAATACGGACATGAAAGCCGACCATGAGTGCTCCATCCAGATAACATTCTATAAGCCGAAAAGTCGTTGATTGTCCACATTAGTGCTGCCCGCATCTGAAAATTCTATTTTTTCGAAGCATCATACGTGTATGCCCCTGTTTTCCATAGCTGCTTGAACTCATCTATCAATGGCTGTAAGTACACGTCGATGTTCCTCTTCGGGTTGTTCGGACTAGGATGATAATAGTTAAGAACATATAATGTGTCTTCATGCACATCCAAGGTGGTAGGTTGTACGGAGTGAGGATTACCGGCCAGCATGAATATTGGGAGCCTGGAAGACCAAATGGGGTGAAACCATCAGAGCAGAGCCCCAACCTTTTATTACGCGCATCAGAAGCGAAGTTAGGATATGCTCGATTGAAGTGCTTCCACGCTTCTCCATCAGATGGGTGATCCAACACTCCTTCGGTCTGTTGTCGCTTGTGCCAACTTATATTTTCGGCGGTCTCTTTCACCATGAACAATCTCTGTAACCACGGCGTCAACGACAAGTAGTACATTGAAGCAGTCGGTCTTCTAGACTTGCCTGCAGCAGTTGGCTTGTAGCAATCAGCACCACAGAATCCGTACACTTCTGCATCCTTGTGATCTTTGTAGTAAAACATGCATTCGTTCTAACAACAATCGATCTTGTCGTATCCCATCCAGAGAGATCTCACCATCCTCTTAGAGCGGTAGAAGTCTTTCGGTAACTTGGCACCCTCCGACAAGATATCGGTAATCAACTTGAGCACTCTATTATAGCATTCTTGGGACATGTTAAAGTCAGACTTTATGCTCAAGAGCCGAGTGATCACCTCTAACGGTGAATGGTCCCCACAGCCAGGGTATAAAGGAGTCCTTGCATTGTCCAGCAACTCCATGAGCTTCGCGGCATCGGCATTCGGTGCCTCCTCAGCTGCGTCACGATTGTATGGATCGAAACTAGGCCCCGCAGCATCGAAGACCATATTCACGTACTCGTTGTCAACACCAGTTTGGTTGTGGACATTCATATAAGGCTCCACAAAAGGCTCCACATAAGGCTCCACATAAGGCTCCACTTGGAATGCTAAAGGTACAAGCTCTCCGTGTGCGGTCCTTTGGTAGTATTTCGAAAGGAAACCCTTTGTGTATAAATGATACATCATATCCAATTCTGGTTGAAACTTCATGTTCCAACATTTTGCACACAGGCACTTAATGTCCATGTCGTCCATGGATTGAGGAAACGCCTTCACGAATTGGAGGAATTATTCTACTCCGGCGATGTATTCATCTCGCACACCGCACCTATCATCTCGAATGTGATTGTACATCCACGAACGGTCTAGCAGATACATGGATATAGCCATTTCTAGATATCTGCAAATATGAATAAACTTCAAAACTAAAACGAATATACTACATACTACGGCCGTGACTCGGGACCATTCCTATGAGTCGGGACCATTCCTACTACATACTACATACTAAAATGAATAAACTTCAAAACTAAAATGAATATACTACAAACTAAAACGAATATACTACATACTACGGTCGTGACTCGGGACCATTCCTATGAGTATCGGGATCAAGAAAACTACGTGTTACAAATATCGGCACTATCGGTACGTGTTACAAATATTGGCACTATCGTGTTATAAATTAACCAACCAAAAAAACTACGTGTTACAAATATCGGCACTATCGCTACGTGATTTCGAATCGGAGTATCACATTTTTCGGTGTCGAAAAACAAATAACTATTACTAAATTATCAGTTTTTTTGGCACTATCGGTGCCCCTGACCCAGCCCCCCCGCACCCCTCCTCCCTCCCCCCTACACTACCCCTAACCCTAACCCGAACCCTATCTAACCCCTCCCCCACCAGCCCCCCTTCCCTCCCCAGCCCCCCCAACCCCTACACCACCCCTAACCCTAACCTGAACCCTATCCCCAACCCCTCTCCCACCATCCCTCCTCCCCTCCCAAGCCTTTCTGCCCTCACCCTCCAGCCGTCCTCACCCCCCGCCCCTCATCCCGCCTAACCCGAACCCTAACCCTCCCCTTTCCCCAGCCCCCCTCCTCACCCCCAGCCGCCCTCACCCCCCCTGCCCCACCCTCCCAGCCACCCTCTAACCATTCCTCACCCCCAACCACCCGTACCCCCTGCCCCTCCCCCCGAGCCACCAGCACCCCCCAACCACTAACAACAAATAGAGAGAGAGAGAGAGAGTGTGTGAGGGAGTCACGTACCAGAGGAGAGTCGCCGGAGAGAGTGAAGTCGCCGGAGAGAGTGAGAGCGAGAGCGCGAGCGCCGGAGGAGGAGAGTGAGAGAGTAAAATGGATGGGGGGAAATGAATCGGGGGGGGGGGGAATTTAATTTAGTTAGAAATTTAGCGACATTATTATAACGTCGCTAAATCAGTCGTAATTAGCGATGTTGTAGTGACATTTCACGACGACTAGCTCACGTAACTAGTATACGTCGTTGTCACGTCGCTATTTGCGTCGCTAGTAGCGACTGTTACCGCCATTTCGTTTATACGTCGCTAATGTCCACAATTTAGCGACGTATTTGTAACGTCGCTAAATTTACGTCACCAATTAAGCAGATTTTAGTAGTGAAAATGTGGCGTCGAGTATTAAGTCGTTGGCATAGAGTGTCATAAGTCAGACTTGAGTCGTTTCGAGTTAAGTCAAGAAGGGCCGTAAGGCAAGTTTGGTTAAGTCATGCTAAGTTGCGAGGCACGGCCTCGATGTTGAAGCACGAACCAAGTCGATGACACTAATAATGTTGTTGTGTCCCAAAGTATGGGCCATAAGGCAAGCACGAGTCAGCACGTTGATGTTACAAGCACAAAAATGGTATAGAGGCAAGGATAAGGAAGTTATCGGTGTGATAGCACAATGATGGTCTAGAGACACAAATAGGCCAGGCGTCTATATTCTAAAATCGATCCTAAGGCAAGAATAAAAATATAATCATAAAGGGATTATGTTGCACAAAGTAAATGAACGTGTCGGTTTTGTATGGGTGGGCGAGGAGCTCACACCACCAGTACAGTTGAGTACTGACACCCACATAGTGTTTATGTGCATGCTCAGGTAGAAGCTCGTCGGTGCGAAGCTCGCTTGGATGTGTCGAGGTACGGAGTTTCTTGGCGTCACAAGGCGTGCGGCCGTATGGAGTTTAAACTTATACGAGACATAATGTATAGACATCGCCTATCTGAAGCATCTATTGGCTTACAAATTTTACTGAAAGTTGAGAAAGAGCAGAGTGACTTATATTGAGAGAAAAGTGAGCTTGAGTGACAGTAATATTTGTTTCAATATCAATAAAGAGCATTTTGAATGACTTGTGTTTTGTTTTAAGTTTCTGCTGCTATTTATTCAATATTTTTGCTTAGGACTTCTGTGCGACAATCCCGTCGCTTAGCCTGTAATCGGCCGTTATGGAACCCGCCTTGCATGAGCGCAACCTAGGCTCGTGCGGCATTATGCCTTAGCGAGGATGATCGGTCCAACGGGACCGAAGCGTGACATAATGGTATCTGAGCACGGCTTTACGTCCTTGGACTTTCGATTGAATTCTTTAACTCTGATGTTGGTTCCGCAAACTCTGATGTTGTTGTCACGTTTGATACATTGGCTCTCTCTTTCAAATGTTCCACAGAATGTCCATACAATAAGTCTAATTTTTTTTGCAAAATCGGACGAAAAGAAAATTGGTTAAACAAAGTTAACTTCAAATAAGCACGATTGGCTAAGTCGGGCTGGGCATATACGCCAAGAATTACGTCGACCTTAGAAAAAGTCATGTACGAAACTCGAATTGTTTCAAATGGGATCAAAATTGACTTGACTTATAGAATGCGGGATGGCTATCGATAGGGGTGCCATCAGACGATGTTATCGTCGATGCGATATAGATGAGCATGCTTGGATTTTGAAGATTGGTCGAGTGACTTCATCCCTAAGTGGTGTATGTGATAGCCTCGGAGATGTCAATCAATTGAGGATATTGGGTGCCAATGAGTCTAACAACAAGCATCACTGTATGCAAAGCCTTAGATTGAGTATCATTGATTAAGTTGTAATCTTGAAGTTTTTGACGAGTTGATTTGGACGAACTAGAAATAACACGCACGTGATTGGGATTATGCAAGTATGAAATACGAGAATGATTGAGTAGGTAAAACTGAGTCGAGGAAAAGTTAAGGTGTACGAACGGATGACTCGATCGAGAAAATCGATAATTCGTATACGAAAAGTTAGCACGATTGGATGATAGCCATAAAAATAATTTGAATATTTAAGAATCACTTTAAGGATATGAATAGATGTTGCTTGATGATTTGAGTTAGCATAGATCGATACGAATTGTGAAAATAAGCTGCTTGATGACTTAAGATAGACGGATGATCGTATGTGATTATGGGTTTGAACAAATTGATCATGTGAATAGTTTAGGGATTATTGATCGAATTTTGACCTCGAATATCAAGGAGATTGTGGTATATCCAGTTCAGATGATGTAACGCCCAGTCCCAAAAATAGAAGGACTAGAACGTAATCATGCCAGCTGTATACATACGAAGTATATGGACCGTCGTATGTATACATAAGCTGTAAAATACAGTAACCAAGACACTAAATCTCATCCACAAAGATAAATAATGATATAAAAGCAACTTTGAATTTATCATGTATACAATTGTTGGGCGGAGACAAATTCACTACCAACTAATTTAAATAAGGAAGAATTTTACAAAGAAAATGATTTAATCGAACGAAGGAGATGACAATCCAAAAGCAACATCTCGAAGAAATTGAGATGATCATGGCCACGGCTAGAACACTTACGAAAGACAAGAACACACACCTGGCGAGATAACCAGGTCCTCAGAGGGACGTAACAAGATACAATAAATACGCCATATAAATACTGAATATAAAATATGCCACAATCAAAGAAAGTGACAAGACATAAATAAGGTAAACTAACCGTACTAAAGTGAACATGCAATTTGAGAAACAATCCTTCGACGCATGAGTCCTGGCTGTAAACAGGATCTGGTATAGTCCCCACTTGGGCACCAGTGACCACAGCGCATGACGTTCAAAAACGACAGTGACAAACCTGAGAGGCTAATCATACCCGTATCTCCAGCGGAGCTTCCGGGTTACAAGGGAAGTGCAATCGAAGCCCATACGTCAGGTATTGTCCTCCCCACCCAAATGTCCCTACCAAGTCGTATCCACGACCACGTTTCTCTACTAATTGCTAAGTCTTCTAACATGCCCCTATTAGCAGTTATTCATAACGTATGCACATGGGGGATCAGCCCACACGCAAGGACCTCTACATGCTACTCATCTCACACATCCTCGTGGTACAACTGTGTCAAGGTATATGCAATACACTACAAACGATAGTCTCTTAACTCTAAGTCCATATATAATCAAAGGATAATAACAAAGTACAGCTAATATCACTGAGCAAGCAGTAAATCAGGCACTGTAAAATAAATGGTACATCTAGAAAAACTTGAAGTAAATACACAGTGATAGGCAATAAATAAATATAGACTATTTATAAACAGTAAAATCATGGCAAGGTATCTTGCCTGGTGTGTCGCCTGGTGTGGTTGATGATCCGACAAGTTCAGTTTTGTCCAATAGCCGAAGTCGATGAAAAAGAGTCCGAAATTCATAAGAAGATAGAAAGACACAATTTAGTCATGATTGGTGATGATAATGAAAGAGAGTTTGTAGGGTAGTATACTAGATTTTTATTAATCATAGTATGTTTTTTTAGGAAAACACTAAAATGAAAAATTGTTTTTAGGCAAAATACTCTTAAGTTGGAAAATATGATTTTAGGTAGAATACTAAAATTTATTTTTAGATAAATATTTGAAAAATATTATTAGATTATTTAGGCAAAAAAAAAACAATATCTTTGTCAAAAATATATTATTTTTAGATACTGCACATAAGCTAGAAGAATATTTTAGAGTTAAAACTAACTTTGAAATTTATTTATTTCTCAAACCTATTTTTTTTCACCAATAGTATTTATATATAACAATTAATAAAATATGAATAGTAGTAATAATAATAATAATAATAATTATAATAATAATAACAATAATCATATGATATAATATCTGATAATAAATATAATAATAATGATAATAATAATAATAATAATAATAATAATAATAATAATAATAATAATAATAATCATCATTATACTGTTATAAACCCAAATAAAACTTATACAATCCCTTCTCCCCCCAAATTTATCATAATTAGAGAGAGAGAGAGATGGAAAGAAGTGAAGGGGGTTTCATATTGGCGGCTCCGGCTTGGTCACCAGTAGTGGCCCTGCACGCGGTGGCACGCACAGCAGGGCACGGAAGAGGAGACGCGACCATGGACGAGAGCGGCGGTGGTTGGCCGGAACCGAATAGAAGAACGGCGGAGTCGGGCGCCTGCGCGGAGGCGACTGTCGTGAGATGGTCGACGCCGAGGGCGGCGAGCCTGGCGTGCTGGAGATGGACTTCGGAGGGGATCAACGGAGGTTTGTTCGTCGGTTGGGGCGGATGGCTCCTGACGGGCGGATGGGCGCGATCGGCGCCGTGGTTGCGGCGCGCTCCGGGCAGCGGTCCTAGGGCAACTGGCGGCGGTCCTACCATCAGCTCTCCTGGCGGAGGGGCAGGCACTCGACGCTTGACGGAGGCACGGCCGGAGTCTGGTTCAGCTTCCGTGCAACGCTCACCGGGCGCGACCAGGGTGGTGCACTAGTTGGCGACCGCTGGCGGTCATGTCAGTCGTCGCCACTTGTGCCCGGAGGAGCCAGAAAGGTTTGCTGCGACGTGGGACATGGCCTGGCGCTCGCGTCGGGGTCACGACGGATAGGCGACAAGGTGAGGGTTTTGCTTTTACTTTTTTTTTCTTTCTGGTGTTAGTAGATTTTTAGACGGCCGCAAGAAATTTGGGCGTGCATGATGGCGATGGAGGTCGAGGTGATTCGGGTTGGTGCTGGTGTAGGGTGATGTTCGCGTTGGTCGCATCAGAATCAGAAGAGGTGGCGGTGGTTGCGGTTGGAGATGGCGGGGGAGTGGTGGAGATGATGACGATGTTGGTCATGGTTGTGGCGTTGGCGAAGTCGTTGGCGCCGATGGGTTTGGCGAGGGCTTCGGTAGTGGTGGTGACGGTGATGGTGGGGGTAAAGTCAGAGGTGATGATGGCAGTGGCGGAGGTTGCCGCAATGGAGAGGTGGCAGAGAGACGATCGGAGAGTTGCGGCATCGGGAAGCTGCTGTTAGGACGAGGGACTAGTTTAGAGATAGGGTTAGGATTTGATTTGTGTCGGGGTGTGTCCGACACGAGATTTGATGTACTTGTATAATATGGAATAAGAACGGTGGACACAGACATGATGCACATCTGTTGATGGTGGAAGTTTATGGATGAGTACCTCTCCTTATATAGGAGGTGGAAATTTCCAGTTGGATAGGGATTGGGAGAATTTAAATTCCCTATAGATAATATCATATTAAATTAATTTTGATTTAAAATTTAAATTGTTCAATCCAAATCAACATAAAACCTCCACTCATTTAATTCGAATTCAAATGAGATCTTTTCTAATTTAAATTAGCATATTTAATCAAATATTAAAATCAACAAAATCTCAAGTATCATTTTTATAATTAAATAATATAGAAATAATTAATTTCAAAAATTATGATAAATACTTAAATATTAAATCATAAAATAGCTTTTACAAATAACAAAATATTTTAATAACAACTTTCCAATTTTGCAAAATATTTGGAATACATTTTATATAAACTAAAATTTTCAAATCACTACTTATTTTTAAACGACGAATAAAATAACTCTTTTAAAATAAAAATATTTATCACATATTATTTTGAAAACTAAATTCTTCTATATACATAAAATCTCTAATAAAATGTTTTACAAAAATATGTACCTCGTACATATTCGCATTCGATGAGCAATTATGAAACGCAAATCTCGCACACTACTCAAATACCGCAATACGAATTCGTATGCGACGTGCAGATACGAAGTACAAAATAAGTACAATAATATTTTTTTTTTAAAAATCGTAGTAGAAATTTAGGGGGTTTACATCCTACCCAACTTAAAAGAATTTCGTCCTCGAAATTTAGAAAAAATTAGGGTAGGTAGGCTTCAGGAGATAGGAAGAATTTAAGGATGAGAAGTCCCGATTTAATTCATTAGACGAGGAGAAGAAACGACATTCAACGAAAGTTGACAATTTGATAACTTAAAAGAATAAATCAATGGTGCAGTTTTGTAATGATCATGCGCATGACATCCTTCTGTGTCTAATTGGGTCATACTGCCATCAATTCTAGAATCACCAAAATTTCAAGGATTTTTAATAACTTCCTCTATCTAATCCTAAGACTACTAATTCCATATTCGGGTCACGTTAAATATCATCATGATCATCGAGTAATAAATCTTCAAAAGCTTCAATTTCTTCTCAATATTCATATTCCATAAAACCTCAAAATTTTTTTTTCTTAAGGCACTTTCTTTTTCTTCTTTATTTCCTTTGATGTTTCTCCTTAAGATATACTCCCAAAATTTATATTCCTTAATAATATTCTCAATTCCTATATCTTACAATATAAATTTCAATAAGTACCAAAGTTTTGAATTCAAGAATTCTTGATTCTTCTTCTTCTATCATATCTATATATACTTTTGGTTCAAACTAAATTTCGACCTTAAAATCTCTTTAAAATTTAATAAATCCATTAGTCGGAGCAATCAAACTCTATCTTAGTCATGAAACTTCATATTCATAATCATCTTAATTCTCCATGCATCAAAATGTAAAGGTTTCTCTCTTCAACAATTTGTTATCCTTGAAAACTAATATTATCATAAGACTATACGTTATCGAAGGCAACGTCAACATTGTCTTTATCAAAAATTTGAATCCATAATTTAATGTATAATTTGGTTCTTAAACCACCAAAACTTTAAAAATTCTTCACTCAATATTTTGTTACCTCAAAACAAATTTTGAAAACTGAGGAGTCTATTTACCTTTGATTGTTTTATCAACACAATATAACATTTCTCACTTCATCTATTTGGATTTATTGCACATTTTCATTTATGTCCATTCTACACCTTGTAGTCTCGTAATTATCTTAACCATCTGTGTTATTTATCCTTGCTGTGGGGTTCTAAAATCTACCTCTACTACTCCGAGAATGTCATGATCAAATTTCATTTCGCATAAGGGAATCATACAAGGAACAAGGTTGTATAAACAATGGAGAAATCATAGTGAAATATGAGCAAGCAATTTAATTAAAAGAGAGAAGGGTAAGGGTTGCAATATTGAAGAGCGAAAAGATGTTTATGTGCCTAAGTGAATCGTGATAAGACATAAAAATAACTGACAAGGGTTAAGCAGTAAAGATAAAATGCAAAGTTAAGCATTTACGAAATTTAATAGATCGCAATCATATATTAGGTCGAGAAAAATCGAGTCGAGGTTGAGTCCATATCGGTACCATGGTATGGGGTATAGTTTAGTCTTTATGATCCGAAAGTCGTATCATAAAAATAGAGTACAAGGGGACGTGTTTTAGTGGAACATGATATACCTACATGAAGGTGAGCTCGTCTAGGCCTTGCATGTGAAATTTGTTGGAAGGAAAAGTCTAGTGTTGTGCTCCAAATATCAAAGTCACGATGGAGAACGCTAAATATTCAAAATAAAAAGTAGGTTTTTCATAAGGTATTAATTAATGCTCAAAAATAAAAGGTTAAAGCAAGAAATTTAGAAAATCTCGTAGATTGGGTTAAGATAAGTTAGTAACACAGTTTCTAGAGGAAAGATAGTCTCATAGATAAGGGTATGGTCAAGGGATTGATTCCAATCATTTATAAGTTTCAAATAATTAGATGGTCACGAATAAAAGATCTAGATTAGTTGAAAGGTCAAGTGGGTTAAGATATGTTCATCGGTTTGGTCGATGACTAACTATACTTGTGTAAATGCAATATCATAATCATAGCTAGTGGCATGGTAATCTAATGTAGAATACTTCTATCTCACTAGGGTGACCTTTCTTGCTTCTTGGTCCTCTACCAATATGATCTAATCTAAATTTCAAGTTTTTTGAAGTTTTTCAATAAAATTTCCAAGATACTCCACCAAAATTTTCAATCATCATAGGCTGCTAACTTTAATCAAAAATTTTAAATCTCTAGTCAATCTCGAAACAACCCTTGTAATGTAACACCCCACTCCCAAAATACTTGGGACTAGATACGTATCATGCCAGCTGTATACATACGAAGTCTGCTATAATATATGAAGACTCGTATGTATACATAAGCTGTATAATGTAGTAATCTAAGACAAACTAAATCTCATCCATAATGAAAAGAATAATAGTATAAAATCAACTTGAATATTTATAGTACAATTGTTGGGCGGAGACAAAGTCCACTACCAACTTTCAAAATGAGAGAAAGTATACAAGGAAATGACCCACAAAAATATCGAGACGAACCAAGCACGATCATCTTCGAAGGAATGGAAGGACATGGCTTAGCTAGAGCACCTGCAAGAAATCACGAAACACACACCCGGAAGGATCACCAGGTCCTCAGAGGGACGTAACAAGACACATAATATCATGCCAATAAACTGAATAATAAAGCTCAACAGAAAAGTATGCATGAGTAAAGGTTCCCAACCATTCTATGTGATATGCACTTTGAGGACAACGTTTTACGCAGGGGCTGTAACGGATTCACGCAAGCAAATAATAAAGAGTGGCCGTCAAGTAGCGCTCATACGAGACGCTATCGGCCCTGGGCAGAAGGTAGTGCTCATAAGAGTCGCCTTCGGCCCAAAATATGTGTAAAAAAAATAAATGTAGCCCCTACGCTAATAGCTGTCCCCCCAATGATACTATACATGTGTCGACTCCACGATACTGTTTAATCCTTAATAACTGCCAAGTCTTCTACACAATCTATTGGCAGTTATATCCTAACCCACGGCCTGTACACACCAATGATCAGTCAGCACGCAAGTCCGCATCTATATACGACTCACAATACACACACAATTTGTGGCACATCGTGACAGTTTATGAGATGCACTAAACATGCGGTGGTCCCTTAACTCTAAGCTAATTGCATAAAGTATAATAATTTGCATCTATATATAGTTTTGAAAGAACAACATAAAGAAAAACATGCATGATATTGAGCAAGAAATTAAACAGTAAAGGCAAGGTGTCTTGCCTGATGTGTCGCCTGGTGGGGTACGATGATCAAGATGTCATGTTCTGTCCAATAGCCGAGGTCCATGCGAACATGGCCTAAATTTATGAAAAAATAGGAACGCGTGAGTAGTCGGGGTCAATGGTGATAATCATGGAGAAATTTTGGAGAAAGAATATAGAAATTTTAGAAAATAATTTTTATAATAATTTAACGTAAATACTTGAAATTACTTTTTATACACAACTGAAAAATATATTTTTATTAGGCAAATATTTTTAAGTAGTACTTTGCAATCTAGAAAATTATTCTTAGGGTAAAACTAAATTGTAAAGATGAAATTTTGTAGTTCAAATCCTTAAATAAAATAGTAGGCAATAGTATATATATATATATATATATATATATATATATATATTTTATATATATATATATATATATATATATATATATATATATATTTCTCCATAATTATTTTTAAAATATTAATCAAATTATTTCATACAATTATAATTTCGAAAATAATATTGTCACTAATAATAGCAAATGGCAAAATACCATACCCATATATACTTTTAACATAAGATAATATATTAATAATACTACTATTAATAATAATAATAATAATAATAATAATAATAATAATAATAATAATAATAATAATAATAATAATAATAATAAAACTTATACTAACTTAACTCTCTTCCCAGGGAGAGAGAGGGATTTATTGAGAAAAAAAAACAAAGAGCTGAGAGGATGAGTGAAGAGGGTTTCGGGGGATTCTCACCATAGGCGGTGGTCGGCGTGTATGTGGTCGGCGATGGCTGTGGCTTGCCGGCGCTGCCAAGATCGGGGCGGCGCGCTGCTGGCATGGTGGCGGACGGCCACGCGGAGAGGAGGAACGACGTCGGCGCTCACCAGCAGGCGGTGGTCGGCGTGTGTGTGGACGACGACGACTGTGGCTCGCCGACGCTGTCAAGATCGGGGCGGCGCGCTGCTGGCATGGTGGCGGATGGCCACGCGGAGAGGAGGAACGGCATCGGCGCTCACCAGCAGGCGACGGTCGGCACGGTTTTCCGGAGTGGGGTGCGGGGTTCGACGACAGCGGCTTACGGAGGGCTGCGCCTCGCCGGAGAGGGCGCGGAGGACGGAGCGGCTGGAGGGGTTTTGGCGGTTCATGCCGAAGGAATTGGGGACGCGGTGGGAGGAGATGGGCTCGGGTCCGGCATCACCGACAAGGCGCTGGTGTAATGCCTGTGGTTCGTATTACGTATTTCTGGAATATGTGTACGTATTTATTCTTGTATTGCATGATTTCCTTGCTTAATTTTCTCCCTGGGCTTGGTTTATTCTTGGTTTGGGTCGGCTTGGTTCGGTTTGGGATTGCTCTTGGTTCATCATGAACCAAGGGGTGAACCCCCTACCTACCACCACCACTACCAATTATTAACCCTTCTCCTTTCTCTCTCTTCATTTATCATCTTCTCCACCATTACTTCCTTACCTACCAAAGAGAGAGAGAGAGAGGTCTAGGCAAGTGCAACTTACTTCCACAAGAGAGCCCATTTTTATTGTTCCATTAGCTTCTCCTTATGTTTCTAAGACACATTAGAACTTGTCATTTTCCATTTTGAGGCTTTAATTTTTGTAGATCTAGAAATTAGTTATTTTTGGATTTTGGTGGTTTTGATCTATCAAACTTCTTTGTTTTCAAGTTTTGATGGTTCCATGTTGTAGAGGATTTTATTCTACCCAATTTTGACCTTTGAAAAGTTGGATTTGGACTTGTTTTGACCAAGTTATGGACTTTTGAAGCTTTGGGTTCAACCATGGAGTTCCTGCTGATTTGGAGAAGACAGTGAGCAGTGTGCGTGAGCTTTTTAGCTTGTGCCACTGAGCTGTACGCGCTCTTTAGCGCAGCGCAGTCTGACTCATACGCTGCCTTTTGGAGGCGTATGTCTTGCATACGCTGCCTTGGCAAGGAGTCGTATGGACCTCATACGCTGCCTTGATGAGGAGTCGTATGGAGTACATATGCTGCCTTTTGGAGACGTATGTCTTGCATACGCTACCTTGATGAGGAGTCGTATGGACCTCATATGCTGCCTTGATGACGAGTCGTATGGAGTACATACGCTGCCTTTTGAAGACGTATATCTTGCATACGCTGCCTTGATGAGGAGTCATATGGACCTCATATGCTGCCTTGAAGAGGAGTCGTATGGAGTACATACGCTGTCTTTTGGAAGCGTATGTCTTGCATACGCTGACTTGAGCGTAACCTGACTTGAGCGTAGCCTGACTTGAGCGTACGCTGACTTAAGCGTAGCCTGACTTGAGCGTAGCCTGACTTGAGCGCAGTCTGACTCAGGCGCAACCTGATGTTTAGGCACAACTGGACCTGACCCTACTTACCCTGGATCTTCTATAGCCCTGTATATTGATATTTTATTAGATATTTAACGTCCATTTTATATCCTTACGCCTTTTGTCCCGAACTTGATAATCACGAATTTACTTGATATGTTTGGAATTGATAATTGAGCATGACGTGATAGTGACCCGTAGTGGTGCACTCCTGACATAATAACCTGACATGACCTGATAGTGGCCCGTCGTGGCGCACTCCTGACAAGTACACTTGGCATGATAACCTGACATGATTATCTCGAATAGCTGTTACGACGGCTACCTGACATGACATGACCTGTATAATTAATCTGGACACCGTGGGCGATTGTGTTTGTATAAATAAACCAGTCCTATCTTGCATCATGTCTAGGACAGGGACTCCTGAGTACCACGGTCAGGAGTACCTACTAAAATGGACTAAGTCTAATAACTAGATTAATATATTAGTCATGACGAGATTTCCCAGCTACAGGCAATCCCGTTACCTGGGCACGCCTTGGGATTTGTAGCCTGCCGTCGAGTAGGCCACATTTCCAGCACACTGTCATGTGTTGCACCCTTCAAGCTACCTAAGGGTACATTCGTTTCCTGGACGATGTACCCACCTGAATTCAACTCTAATCTTTTAACCCGGGTAACCTGGATGGTCTGCAGGGCTTGTGGCTGTGGAATAATCTTACTGCATCTTGTTAGTAATTAGGCTTGTGACAACCCTAGTTAGTTATAGTATCAAGCCGTAATTCTTGCTTGGCCGTGAAGTGATTGGACGGAGTCTAACCAGTCAAGTCTTGCCCTGATCCTGTTCCAGATTATTGAATGACCAGAATGCTTGTATTTATTTTACCGATAAATGGTGAGAATTCCAAGTTCTGTTCAGACGAAGGGTTACAACCCCGGTCCTTGTTTGGTTTACGGGTTGTAACCTGGTTATCTGAATAGTTCCATGGTTATCTCGTCGTATATCATCCTAGTGTATTTTTTATTTCCAATTCTTACTTTTATTTATATCTTGTGCTGATTGCTGGTTTTAGTTCTTAAGTGAAGCTTCCTTTGTGGCACTTGCTCTTTCTGGGGTCTGACCTAGCTGGTTTTGTGTGGCCAAATTTCGGAGCAGCTCCAGAGGATCCACCGTCCTTCCTGCCAGATGGTGAACACTAGAAGGAATCCCGGCAACGAGTGGGTTTTATTTTGCTCTCCCACTCCCTTGTAAAAATATTCTTTTGAGGCATTTAGTCGACGAGCACATGTTTAGCTCGATTGCACTTACTTACTGTCTGCCTACGGACTGTAATATGATTAACAGATCCTAGGGTTGATCATGTATGACTAAACTCTTGCTAGTCCTGACATTTTGTAACGACTAGCTTCATGATCAACTGAATATGTAATGTTTGGGACTCCTTACTATTGTATATTTAATGATCATACATCTTGTGACTTTTACTTACTTGCTTGTGATTGAGACACTAGGCTTGTTCATGACCTTAAGAGACTGTAGGCTTGTAGATAAACCCTCATGTATCTAGACAGCCGTGACCGTATAGCGAGATGGATTCTATTTCATATACGTAGCTGGCCATGTCTGCCCCCGCTCTCCAGTATTCTGGTTCTAGGGCGTGACAGCTGGTGGGGGTCTTCACGTCGGATCAGTGGCCGTATCCTGCGACACGAGGGGGTCGCCGAGATAACGTCGCCAGTCGCGGTGGCGCACTGCTGCGGGAAGATTTCGGCGGCTCGAGGGGGCCAGGCGCCCGGTGCGGTCGAGGAACAGTGGAGGGGTCGGCGTGCGGGGCTCGGCATGGCGGCGGAGCACCGGACCGGGTTCGACGGGCGGCGGTGAAGTCGGGTTAAGGTCAGGGTTTTATTTTCCTCTTTTCGTTTTTTCGATATGGTGTGGGTGGCTTTGGGGGGTCGCCGACGATAGGCACCGGTGGGTAGTGGTGGTGTCCGGATTAGGTGGTTGAGATGAGGGATGTGCGGTGGCAGCGGAGGCACTGGAGGTGGGCGACTGCCGGGATGGGGTTCGAGATGGGCTGCAGAAATAAGAGGCGGTGGTGGTGATGATGCTGTGGCGGGTTGGAAAGGGGATGGCGAGGCCAGATTAATTTTCGATGAGTTTGGTCGGAATTGGCCCGGCAAGGGGCGGCCAAAGCAAAACAGAGGGTAGGGTTTAGGATTAAGATTTGGAGTAGGGATTTGCTGGTGGTGGAGGGCTGCTGTGGATGGTTTTCTTGTCCTGCGTGACACAGGAATGATGGAGGATGGTGTCCGGGACTGTCGGACATGGGAATATTGTATTTGTATGGTGGGAGTATAGTAGATGGGTGGCACAGACACAATGCACAATCTGTGGATTGTAGAATTTATGGATGAGTACATCTCCTTTATATAGGAGGTGAGAATTCCCAGTTGGATAGGGATTGGGAGGGTTTAAATCCTCTATAGATAATATCATATAAATTTAAATAAATCAAATCTAAACTTAAATTAAATTCCAATTTAATTCTAGATCATCTAAACTCAAATATAAATATAAATTCTACTTTTAAACTTTTTAAATTAAAACCATAAAATCAAATTGAGATTTAAAATGGCCACGAAAATTTCCAAATATATTTTCCAAAAATATCAATAATAATAATTTCGAAAATAATAAGTATTTTTAAATATCTTTTTGATTAATAAAATATGAATATTAATTAATTTCAAAAATAGACTTATATATATGAAATCTAAATTTATGCACCTCATATGCACCGAAACATAGTTTTCTAAAATAAGTTTTGGAAATTTCTAATACGGCACATTTTACTATTTTAAGTAATCGAAAATATTTATTATTTGAAAAACCAAGCTTCTAAAATAAATGTTTTACAAAAATATGTATCTCGCACATATTCGCACTCGACGAGGCATACAAAAATACGAACTCGTACGCGACGTACAATATGACTATGCGACGTACAATACAAGGCAAAAATTAAAACCAAATTTATAAATAAAAATAAAAAAATTATGGTAAAAATTTAGGGGGTTTACATCCTACCCAACTTACAAGAATTTTGTCCTCGAAATTAAGAATAAGTAGGGGGTGAGAAGGTACGAGGGTAAGGCAACACAAATAATTGGGCGAGGCAATGAAACGACAAATATGCTTTAGAAAAATCGTGATTTTGATAACGACGAAATAATTCACAATTTTGTAATTGAACGAGGGTTGCTAGTTAAGGTAACAAAATCATGATAGTACGATGGAAGTAGCTTAAGTGGATATTTTGGGGACTTGGGGGATAGGGCTCTTCGAAGAAGGTTGCATGGTAGGTGTCTAGGTTGAGGGCACAAATGAAAGGATGATAGGAATCATTCAAGTGATTAGGGGTCACGATAGAAGATATAGGGTTGTCTAGGTTTAGAGTTGAATCATCGTCAAATTCCAAAAAGGTCATGAAAGTTGAATCTAAGGTCGAGGAAAAAGGCAAGTAGCTCAAGACGGGAATAGTCATATGGGTTGGTCAGTGGTTAATTGCCCCCAAGTATATATAAATATCATGGGCATAGGAGAATGGTTTGGCCTATCTATCAATCACAAGCTTTGTCTAGAATAGTTAAAAGACGAAAGCCAACAAGAGTCCAAAGGAGATGTTTTCGTATGCCAATATGTGATTCAAAGGCAGTTGTATAATTCCAAGAGAATTACCAAGATAATCGCGGAGGAGACTCTAGGGACAAGTTTAACTATGTCTCCATCCACGTAGTATGATATATGAAAAGTGAACCAAGTGCACTATGGTTGATCAGACCATAATACGTCGGTTCTGATTTAGACAATGTATTAGTGGACGCACACATTAAACATATGTCTTGATCAAGCTTGATAAAGAATAAGCTTGCAAAACTAAGCTATTTTAGCATCATAGGTAGATTAAAATAATAAGTAAAGGGTAATGATGAAAGAAATCAATTAGTCCAAGACCTTATAAAATCTAAGTTCCGCCCAAAATTTGGGCCTATGCAGTCGGCTTGGTTGACTAGACAAGTTAGGGTCCTCTAAGTGTTATGGTCCAATGAATTTATCAATATGGTTCACTAGGAAAAAGGGTTTGTTAGGTAGTGAGATATTCTACCCAACTTACAAGAATTAAACTAATGGTTTGATAGGTCCAACAATCAAGATAAAATGCAAGGTTAAGCATGTAAGGAATTAAGTAGAACAAAATCATATATCGGGTCAAAAGAATTGAGTCGAGATCCATGGTCGATAAATATATCGATATCATGGTAAAGGTTACAGTTAGTCTTTATGACCTGAAAGTCGCATCATAAAAATAGAGTACAAGGGGACGTGTTTTAGTGGGACATGATATACCTACATGAAGGTGGGCTCTTCTAGGTCTTGCATATGAAATTTGTTGGAAGAAAAAGTCTAGTGTTGTGCTCCAAATATCCAAGACATGGTAAAGGGCACAAAAGGATTTAAAATAGAAAGTGGGAATTTCATAAGGTGTTTAGTTGCCGAACACAAAAATAAAATCAAGATATAACACGAAGTAAGGATAATTAAGGAATCTAACAGATCATGGTAAAATAGATTCAGGGCACAGTTCCAGAGAAGATAGTCTCTAGGAACGATCAAATCATTTTTAAATTGCAATGGTTAGAAGATCACGATGAAAGATTGAGTGAATCAATATTAAAATATAATCACATGGGTTGGTAGATGACTAACTGCATTTGAGTATATACGACTATCATGGTCATGAGTGATATGGCAATTAATGAGGAATACTTGTATCCCATTAGGGTGACTAACTTGCTTCTTGGTCCTCTACCAATATATGATCTAATTTCAAGTTTCAAGTTCCTCAACAGTTTCGAAATAAAATCTCAAGATACTCCATCAAGTATTTAATCATAACTTAAAGTTTAATTTTCTTTAAATAAATTCCAAATAATCTTCATCATATTTAGTACGGCACAACTAAATTTTCATAATAAGCCATCACTTTAAAAAAAATTTAATTCTCAAATGTACCTCGAGATAAACTCTTAGCCCATTTCATCAATCGCAAATCATGTAACTCAAATTAAATCTTTTTTTATCAAAATTTAAATATCCATAATCAAGGCTTTAAACTTGAAATCTAATTAACCTTTTAAATCATAGATCACATGACACAATTTAAAATTTAAATTTTTCCTTCAAAGTCGCTTTTATATCCTCCAAATATTTAAACAAAATTTTACCATCATTTCTTCAACTTATAAATCGTACGACTCAATTTTAAACCTCAAGCTCTCTCAAACTAAACTTTCGTCTTCTCTAGTTGTCTAAAAATCATAATTAAAACTCCTTAAGTAATCTCGAGATAAACTTTATAATATTACAATCAAACTTTTAAAGTTAACTGTAGATCATGCGTCACAATATAAAAACTTAAGTTATTTCTCAATCGATTTCATATCCCTAATAAATCATAACTATTTCACCATTTAAAAAAAATTGTAAATAAAAAAAATTGTTTTCTCGATCTAGCTATCCTCTTGTGTATACCACCTTGTAATAATCCTTTGAAGGCGGTAATATGCTACTACCCAACTTGAAATTAACTAATCCTTAAGATCATATCTCTAGAAAAAATAAATGCATTTATACTCAAATATAACCTCAATGGATATTATTTGTCAATATAATCTTTCTAGCCATAGGGTTGACCAATAAGTATATAGTAGTATAGTCATCTTTTTAACCATGTTTAAGCACGAGATGATAGGGTGTTGGTAGAAAGAGTTCAAGCAAGATGCAAAAATCAAGGGAAGCCACGGGAGTCGGAATATGGAAATCAAGGAAGGTCAAGGAAGGTGATCAAGTATGTGGATGAGATTTCTAGATTCTAATCCTATTTTGTAGGCCCGCTCGGTACAGTCATATAACCGAAACGGCAAACTGGATCTGCATGGGCCACCACAAAAACATGTAACGTCCCACTCCCAAAATGCTTGGGACTAGATACGTATCATGCCAGCTGTATACATACGAAGTCTACTCCAATATATGAAGACTCGTATGTATACATAAGCTGTATAATATAGTAATCCAAGACAAAATAAAACTCATCCACAATAAAAAAAATAATAGTATAAAATCAACTTGAATATTTATAGTACAATTGTTGGGCGGAGACAAAGTCCACTACCAACTTTCAAAATGAGAGAAAGTATACAAGGAAATGACCCACAAAAATATCGAGACGAACCAAGCGCGATCATCTTCGAAGGAATGGAAGGACATGGCCTTAGCTAGAGCACCTGCAAGAAATCATGAAACACACACCTGGAAGGATCACCAGGTCCTCAGAGGGATGTAACAAGACACATAATATCATGCCAATAAACTGAATAATAAAGCTCAACAGAAAAGTATGCATGAGTAAAGGTTCCCAACCATTCTATGTGATATGCACTTTGAGGACAACGTTCTACGTAGGGGCTGTAACGGATTCACGTAAGCAAGTAATAAAGAGTGTCCATCAAGTAGCGCTCATACGAGACGCTATCGGCCCTGGGCAGAAGGTAGTTCTCATAAGAGTCACCCTCGGCCCAAAATGTGTGTAAAAAATAAATGTTGTCCCTACGCTAATAGCTCCCCCCTCCCCCCCAATGATACTATACATGTGTCGACTCCACGACATTGTTTAATCCTTAATAACTGCCAAGTCTTCTACACAATCTATTGGCAGTTATATCCTAACGTACGGCCTATACGCACCAATGATCAGTCAGCACGCAAGTCCGCATCTATATGCGACTCACAACACACACACACAATCCGTAGCACATCGTGACAGTTTATGAGATGCACTAAACATATGGTGGTCCCTTAACTCTAAGCCAATTGCATAAAGTATAATAATTTGCATCTATATATTGTTTTGAAAGAACAACATAAAGAAAAAGCATGCATGATATTGAGCAAGAAATTAAACAGTAAAGGCAAGGTGTCTTGCCTGGTGTGTCGCCTGGTGGGGTACGATGATCAAGATGTCATGTTCTGTCCAATAGCCGAGGTCCATGCGAACATGGCCTAAATTTGTGGAAAAATAGGAACGCGTGAGTAGTCGTGGTCAATGGTGATAATCATGGAGAAATTTTGGAGAAAGAATATAAAAATTTTAGAAAATAATTTTTATAATAATTTAACGTAAATACTTGAAAATACTTTTTATACACAACTGAAAAATATATTTTTATTAGTCAAATATTTTTAAGTAGTACTTTGCAATCTAGAAAATTATTCTTAGGGTAAAACTAAATTGTAAAGATGAAATTTTGTAGTTCAAATCCTTAAATAAAATTGTAGGCAATAGTATATATATATATATATATATATATATATATATATATATATATACATATATATATATATATATACATATATATATATATATATACATATATATATATATATATATATATATATATATATATATATATATATATATATATATATATATATATATATATTTCTCCACAATTATTTTTAAAATATTAATCAAATTATTTCATACAATTATAATTTCAAAAAATAATATTGTCACTAATAATAGCAAATGGCAAAATACCATACCCATATATACTTTTAACATAAAATAAAATATTAATAATACTACTATTAATAATAATAATAATAATAATAATAATAATAATAATAATAATAATAATAATAAAACTTATACTAACTTAACTCTCTTCCCAAGGAGAGAGAGAGGGATTTATTGAGAAAAGAAAAAAAAACAAAGAGCTGAGAGGATGAGTGAAGAGGGTTTCAGGGGGTTTTCACCATAGGCTGCGGTCGGCGTGTGTGTGACCGACGACGGCTGTGGCTCGCCGGCACTGCCAAGATCGGGGCGGCGCGCTGCTGGCATGGTGGCGGACGCCCACGCGGAGAGGAGGAACGGCGTTGCGCTCACCAGCAGGCGACGGTCGGCGTGTGTGTGGCCGTCGACGGCTGTGGCTCGCCGGCGCTGCCAATATCGGGGCAGTACGTTGCTGGCATGGTGGTGGATGGCCACGCGGAGAGGAGGAACAGCGTCGATGCTCACCAGCAGGCGGCGGTCGGCACGGTTGACAGGAGTGGGGCGCGGGGTTCGACGACAGCGACTTACGGAGGGCTGCGCCTCGCCGGAGAGGGCGCGAAGGACGGAGCGGCTGGAGGGGTTTTGGCGGTTCACGCCGCAGGAATTGGGGACGCGGTGGGAGGAGATGGGCTCGGGTCCGTCATCACCGACGAGGCGCTGGTGGGGGTCTTCTCGTCGGGTCAGTGGACGTATCCTGCGAAACGAGGGGGTCGTCGAGACAACGTCGCCAGTCGCAGAGGCGCACTGCTGCGGGAAGATCTAGGCGGCTCGAGGGGGTCAGGAGCCCGATGCGGTCGAGGAACAGTGGAGGGGTCGGTGTACGGGGCTCGGCATGCCGGCGGAGCACCGGACCGGGTTCGACGAGCGGCGGTGAAGTCGGGTTAATGTTAGGTTTTTATTTTCCTCTTTTCGTTTTTTCGATATGATGTGGGTGGCTTTGGGGGGTCGCCGGCGATAGGTGCCGGTGGGTGGTGGTGGTGTCCGGATTTGGTGGTGGAGATGAGGGATGTACGGTGGCAGCGGAGGCACTGGAGGTGGGCGACTACCGGGATGGGGTTCGAGATGGGCTGCAGAAACAAGAGTCGGTGGTGGTGATGATGCTGTGGCGGGTTGGAAAGGGGATGGGGAGGCCAGATTAATTTTCGATGAGTTTGGTCAGAATTGGCCCGGCAAGGGGCGGCCAAAGAAAAACAGAGGGTAGGGTTTAGGATTAGGATTTGGAGTAGGGATTTGCTGTTGGTGGAGGGCTGCTGTGGATGGTTTTCTTGTCCTGCGTGACACAGGAATGATGGAGGATGGTGTCCGGGACTGTCGGACATGGGGATATTGTATTTGTATGGTGGGGGTACAGTAGATGGGTGGCACAGACACAATACACAATCTGTGGATTGTAGAATTTATGGATGAGTACCTCTCCTTTATATAGGAGGTGGAAATTTCCAGTTGGATAGGGATTGAGAGGATTTAAATCCTCTATAGATATTATCATATAAATTTAAATAAATCAAATCTAAACTTAAATTAAATTTCAATTTAATTCTAGATCATCTAAACTCAAATATAAATATAAATTCTACTTTTAAACTTTTTAAATTAAAACCATAAAATCAAATTGAGATTTAAAATGGCCACGAAAATTTCCAAATATATTTTCCAAAAATATCAATAATAATAATTTTGAAAATAATAAGTATTTTTAAATATCTTTTTGATTAATAAAATATTAATATTAATTAATTTTGAAAATAGACTTATATATATGAAATCTAAATTTATGCACCTCATATGCACTTAAACATAGTTTTCTAAAATAAGTTTTGGAAATTTCCAATACGACTCATTTTACCATTTTAAGTAATCGAAAATATTTATTATTTGAAAAACCAAGCTTCTAAAATAAATGTTTTACAAAAATATGCATCTCGCACATATTCGTACTCGACGAGGCATACAAAAATACGAACTCGTACGCGACGTACAATACGACTATGCGACGTACAATACAAGGCAAAAATTAAAACCAAATTTATAAATAAAAATAAAAAAAATTATGGTAAAAATTTAGGGGGTTTACATGTATATCACAAACCGAATTACTTTTTCTTTTCTTTTTTTTTGAACCTTAAACTCAACATAAGTTTATCAGCCAAATTTTATACTACAAAATGGAACAATTAAATAACTCCCAAATTTAATTATATATCCTTCAAATGTGTATATCTAACTTCCAATAAGTCACAACTCAAAATCTAAATAACTTGATAAACAATAGATCATGTGACGTAATTTTATCCATCGTCCTCAAAGTTTGGTCAATCGTAAATCCTACTTTAACATTTAAAAATTTAAGATCCTTTCTCAAATCAAGTTTATATCCCTCCAAAGATGTATAGATACAACTCGATAATCATAAATGTTCAAACACCTTCAAAAATCAAAACGCAAATACAAATCAATTTGTTTTCTCGATCTAGCTATCCTCTTGTGTATACCACCTTGTAATATCAAAATAAAATTCCAACTATCTTTTGAAAACGATAATATTGTACTACCCAACTTGGAATTAACTAATCCTTAAAATCATATTTCTAGGAAAATAAATGTCTTTATAACTCAAATAAAATCTCAATGCATATTAATTGTCAATGCAATCCATCTAGCCATGTGTTTAACCTATGTGCATATACTAGTGTGGTCATCTTACTAAATACGAAACTACGAATTTACGGTAGAAGGAGTCAAGCAAGATGCAATTCAAGGAGGTCGAACGAGAGTTCAGAATTTGAAGTCAAGTAGATGAATGAGATTTTAGACTCAAATCCTATATTGCAGGCCCGTTCGGTACAGTCATTTAACCGAAATGGCAAACTTGATCTGCGTAGGCCACCACAAAAACATGTAACACCCCAGTCCCAAAAATAGAAGGACTAGAACGTAATCATGCCAGCTGTATACGTATGAAGTATATGGACCGTCGTATGTATACATAAACTGTAAAATGCAGTAACCAAGGCACTAAATCTCATCCACAAAGATAAATAATGATATAAAAGCAACTTTGAATTTGTCATGTATACAATTGTTGGACGGAGACAAATCTACTACCAACTAATTTAAATAAGAAAGAATTTTACAAAGAAAATGATTTAATCGAACGAAGGAGATGACGATCCAAAAGCAACATCTCGAAGAAATTGAGATGATCATGGCCATGCCTAGAACACCTGCGAAAGACAAGAGCACACACCTGGCGAGATAACCAGGTCCTCAGAAGGACGTAACAAGATACAATAAACATGCCATATAAATACTGAATATAAAATATGCCACAATCAAAGAAAGTGACAAGACATAAATAAGGTAAACTAACCGTACTAAAGTGAACATGCAATTTGAGAAACAATCCTTCGACGCATGAGCCTTGGCTGTAAATAGGATCTGATATAGTCCCCACTTGGGCACAGTGACCATAGTGCATGACGTTCAAAAACGACAGTGGCAAACCTGAGAGGCTAATCATACCCGTATCTCCAGCGGAGCTTCCGGGTTACAAGGGAAGTACAATCGAAGCCCATACGTCAGGTATTGTCCTCTCCACCCAAATGTCCCTACCAAGTCGTATCCACGACCATGTTTCTCTACTAACTGTTAAGTCTCCTAACATGCCCATATTAGCAGTTAGTCCTAACGCATGCACATGGGGGATCGGCCCATACGCAAGGACCTCTACATGCTACTCATCTCACACATCCTCGTGGTACAACTGTGTCAAGGTATATACAATACACTACAAACGGTAGTCTCTTAACTCTAAGTCCATATACAATCAAAGGATAATAACAAAGTACAGCTAATATCACTGAGCATGCAGTAAATCAGGCACTGTAAAATAAATGGTACAGCTATAAAAACTTGAAGTAAATACACAGTAATAGGCAATAAATAAATGCAAACTATTTATAAATAGTAAAATCATGGTAAGGTATCTTGCCTGGTGTGTCGCCTGGTGTGGTGCGATGATCTGACAAGTTCAGTTTTGTCCAATAGCCGAAGTCGATGCGTAAGGGTCCGAAATTCACAAGAAGATAGAAAGGCACAATTTAGTCATGATTGGTGATGATAATGAAAGAGAGTTTGTAGGGTAGTATGCTAGATTTTTATTAATCATAGTATATTTTTTTTTAGGAAAACACTAAAATCAAAAATTGTTTTTAGGCAAAATACTCTTAAGTTGGAAAATATGATTTTAGATAGAATACAAAATTTTATTTTTAGATAAATATTTAAAAAATATTATTAGATTATTTAGGCAAAAAAAAAATATCTTTGTCAAAAATATATTATTTTTAGATACTGCACATAAGCTAGAAGAATATTTTAGAGTTAAAACTAACTTTAAAATTTATGTATTTCTCAAACCTATTTTTTTTCACCAATAGTATTTATATATAACAATTAATAAAATATGAATAGTACTAATAATAATAATAATAATAATAATAATAATAATAATAATAATAATAATCATATGATATAATATCTGATAATAAATATAATAATAATAATAATAATAATAATAATAATAATAATAATAATAATAATACTGTTATAAACCCAAATAAAACTTATACAATCCCTCTTTCCCCCCCAATTCATCATAATTAGAGAGAGAGAGAGAGATGGGAAGAAGTGAAGGGGGTTTCACCTTGGTGGCTCCGGCGTGGTCGTCGGCAGTGGCCCTGCGCGCGGTGGCGAGCACGGCGAGGCGCGGAAGAGGAGAAGCGACCATGGACGAGAGCGGCGGTGGTTGGCCGGAACCGAAGAGAAGAACGGCGGAGTCGGGCGCCTGCGCGGAGGTGACGACCGTGAGATGGTCGGTGCCGAGGGCGGTATGCCTGGCACGCTGGAGGCAAACTTCGGAGGGGATCAACGGAGGTTGGTTCGTCGAATGGGGCGGATGGCTCTCGACGGACGGATGGGCGCGATCGGCGCCGTGGTTGCGGCGCGCTCCGGGCGATGGTCCTAGGGAAACTGGCGGCGGTCCTACCGTCGGCTCTCCGGGCGGAGGGGCAGGCACTCGACGCTTGACGGAGGCGCGGCCGGAGTCTGGTTCAGCTTTCGTGCAACGCTCGTCGGGCGCGACCAGGATGGTACACTAGTTGGCGACCGCTGGCGGTCATATCAGTCGTCGCCAGTTGTGCGCGGAGGGGCCAGGAAGGTTTGCTGCGGTGCGGGACATGGCCTGGCGCTCGCGTCGGGGTCGCGACAGATAAGCGGCAAGGTGAGGGTTTTGCTTTTACTTTTTTTTTCTTTCTGGTGTTCGTGGATTTTTGGACGGCCGTCGGAAATTTGGGCGTACGTGATGGCGATGGAGGTCGAGGTGATTCGGGTTGGTGCTGGTGTAGGGTGATGTTCACGTTGGCCGCAGCGGAATCGAAAGAGGTGGCGGTGGCAGCGGCTGGGGATGGCCGGGGAGTGGTGGAGATGATGACGATGTTGGTGATGGTTGTGGCATTGGCGAAGTCGTTGGCGCCGATGGGTTTGGCGAGGGCTTCGGTAGTGGTGGTGACGGTGATGGTGGGGGTGAAGTCAGAGGTGATGATGGCAGTGGCGGAGGTTGCCGCGATGGAGAGGTGGCGGAGAGACGATCGGGGAGTCGCGGCGTCGGTAAGCTGCCGTTAGGACGAGGGATTAGTTTAGAGGTAGGGCTAGGATTTGATTTGTGTCGGGGTGTGTCCGACACGGGATTTGAAGTACTTATATAATATGGAATAAGAACGGTGGACACAGACATGATGCACATCTGTTGATGGTGGAAGTTTATGGATGAGTACCTCTCCTTATATAGGAGGTGGAAATTCCCAGTTGGATAGGGATTGGAAGAATTTAAATTCCCTATAGATAATATCATATTAAATTAATTTTGATTTTAAATTTAAATCGTTCAATCCAAATCAACATAAAACCTCCACTCATTTAATTCGAATTCAAATGAGACCTTTTCTAATTTAAATTAGCATATTTAATCAAATATTAAAATCAACAAAATCTCAAGTATCATTTTCATAATTAAATAAATATAGAATAATTAATTTCGAAAATTACGATAAATAATTAAATATTAAATCATAAAATAGCTTTTACAAATAACAAAATATTTTAATAACAACTTTCCAATTTTGCAAAATATTTGGAATACATTTCATATAAACTAAAATTTTCAAATCACTACTTATTTTTAAACGACGAACAAAATAACTCTTTTAAAATAAAAATATTTATCACATATTATTTCGAAAACTAAATTCTTCTATATACATAAAATCTCTAATAAAATGTTTTACAAAAATATGTACCTCGCACATATTCGCATTCGATGAGCAATTACGAAACGCAAATCTCGCATGCTACTCAAATACCGCAATACGAATTCGTATGCAACGTGCAGATACGAAGTACAAAATAAATACAATAATATTTTTTAAAAAAATCGTAGTAGAAATTTAGTTGGTTTACAGATGATAGCATCAGTTGCATGACTCAAAATTCGTTACAAAGGAAGATCGTCAGGTTACGTATATCATTGATGGTATTAAATATGCGATAACTCGAGTGTACTCTGATTCGAGGAATAATGATCGTGTAAAATGTTATTGTTTCGATGGATGCTATGCTTGAAATTTTGATTGAAATGAATGCTTGGATGAAAATGATCGTGTCTTGATTCCTTCGATGATAACCACAACGTCGGCGAACTTGTCTTGTGCGAGCGTAACTCCAGCCTCGTACATACGTCACGTCAGATTTGGGGCAATCTTTTCGTGTGAGCGCTGACATGGTGATTCATGTCGCGGGAATGATCGAACTCAAAAGATCAGGGCATAATAATTTGGATTGTTTCGACATATGGTTTGATACGAAGATGAATTCGAGGATTGGTCGGACTTGTGATTGACGATTAAGTAAACTTGAGGATTGAGTAGATCTAATTTGCGTATCGAGAATGAATTAGTCTAGACTCAATGTAAGAGTTACGCCCCGTTGAGAACGATTATCCTGCGGGAGCGTTGGCATGGTGATTTCATGTCCATCGTGGATAATCAGACTTGCGTGAGATTGGGACGTGACATATTATTATGCTATACGACCTTGTGATCGAATATGTGAATTGTGATAAACAACTTAGAGAATATGGAATAAAGATTATGGTTTAGTGACAAATCGTATCGTAGCATGCTTGACTTGGAAAGGATGGATATGTGGATTATATGAATGTGTTCGAAGAGATAGACTATGCGAACTATATGTTGGACGAGCGATATTAATATGTCAAGAAATTGGTTGAACATGACTTACGATAGGATGGCTTTGCTTAATGACTCGGATCCCTTGGACTAAGTGTTGCAAGTGCGAATATGATGAATCTATGCTCGAAGTTTAGAAATCGGAGTGATGCGAGGTTGGGTAGAAAACTCATATTATCAACTTTGGTTTGACCTTAGAAATGGGGTCAGTGTTGATATTATTGTTGGGAAATTATGATTCCAATACTGACGTTGACTTTAGCCTGGAAGGATAGCCTAGAGGTTAGACAGACGTCCCGATGCGGAGAGATAGGAATTGTTGAGATACCATTCACGAGTTTTGGCTGAAATGCATATATTTTAGGGACGCTTGAATATGTGCACGATCTAACTCGAGTGGTGATGGCAGATTCTCTATTACGAGGCTTCGCTGAAATGCACGTATTTTAGGAACGCCTGGAATATGTGCACGATCCAAATAAATGATACATTGAATTCAAGTAAGACTAGAGGAATGATAAAGTATCAAGGATTTTGAAATCGTATTTCGAAGAAATATTGATGGTAGTGCGATCATTAGATTTGAGACGAACTTGAATGTTGGTTGATCGGGTGATTTGCCTAGAACTGAGATTGTCCATATGCGCGACGAGTATAAGTTACCCAAGTCGAGATATAGTTGTTCATGTCGAAAGATAACCAAAGCACAAGCGTGGCTTGGATTGAAAAAACGTATAGGAGAAATGTGTGTGAGAATCGTTGGATGTTGAATCAAGTTATAAGTCGATAAGTGTACTCAATTAGTTTCGAAGATGAAATTTTTTCTGAGTGGTGTATAATATAATGCCCCATCCCGCTTAGCTCAATCAGAGGAATCGAAATGCCAACGACATTCGAACTTAGCCATGCAACGGCTTCTCGAATACCCGCTCGGTCGAGGCGAATCCTCGCTCAGGTGGGTGGCTTCGGTGAACTTGCCTCAGCTTGGCCTTCACACTAATATAACGAAAGTTTTAAAATGCACAAGTAGGCTTGACAATAAAAAAATGAATCCACATAGCTAAGAGAATAATCCCAACTTGGGTCAGACTGAGTTAGAATATGGAAAGGTCCCACGGTCGGCTTAGAAGTGTTGCACGATGTGATTTCAAAATGACACTCGATCCTTCGTCCTGTGGCTTGGGAGAAGGAAAGTTGGTTTAAGTTGCCATAAAAAGTTATAAACTTAGCCTAAGTCATAGGTGTCGCACGCATAAATGCTTGATAAAGCATACACGGTCCCATCGTTTGATACTTGGCATAACCAAAGTGTCCCTTAAGTCTTGGACCATATTTCTAAGATGCAAGGCTTGGCATAGCCTTTGCTCGTCCCAAACGGTTAAGTTGTTGCACGATTGAGTTAGGCAAAAGTTATGTCGGCTTATCGAAGTCATTCTAGCACTGTCCCACGCTTTCTGCAGTTGTTAAGTCATCTAGTTCCACGATCTCAAGGCTCGTCATATAAAGTATGACTTGGGGGTAGTGTCATATAGAACATAAGTCGGTTTAAGACACGAGCCATAGTTGGTTCAATAAAATATTAGCCACGGTCTACGGCACATGAAGAACACATTTTATTCAAGTTATGACTGAAGGCTATCAATTAGCCATTCATGAGTTGAGTCAATAAGAGTATGGAAACACTGAAAACATTTTTGGACTGTAGGTCAGTTGCCGAGAAAGAATATGTCGGGACTATAGGCCAGTCGCCAAGGAAAGATGTCGAGACTGTAGGTCAGTCATCGAGGCAACCCTGGTTTGGGCTCTGAAAATAAGTATGGAAAGGAAAAGAAGTAACCGAAAGGAAAGTAAGTTGTGACGGTTAGGCCATGCATTTACGTTGAGTCTAGAAGTTCTCGTAGGTGCGTAGTCATGGACAACTTGTCGACAAGGTTTCACGCCCTCGATTCGGTAGCCTGGGGCCATAGGACCGTATCGGCCTAGGACGGAAGCAAGGTAGTTAGGTAAGAACATGTCGCCGGTGATTCAAGGACTTGAGCAGGGCTAGCTACCCTTAGCTGTAAGGGTCTTGTCTGCACCACCTACATGTCCAAGATGGCTTGAATTTTCAGTGACCTTTCATATAGATAAGTTTGCATCTTGAGCGACAATCCACATGCGCGGTATCGGTCGAATAAAAGAAAGTGTAAGTACGACACGAATGGGATAAAGATGGTATGTACGGTTGCAACACAAGTCTTAAGAAGCCTAAAATTTGGCTATAGAAAAGACTGTGCTTCAGCACGAAATATGGCGTCGAGTATTAAGTCGTTGGCATAGAGTTGCATAAGTCAGACTTGAGACATTTCGAGTTAAGTTAAAAAGGGCCGTAAGGCAAGTTTGGTTAAGTCATGCTAAGTTACGAGGCACGGCCTCAATGTTGAATCACGAACCAAGTCGATGATACTAATCATGTTGTTGCATCCCAAAGTATGGTCCATAAGGCAAGCACGAGTCGGTACGTTGATGTTGCAAGCATGAGAATGGTCTAGAGACAAGGTTAAGAAAGTTATCGATGTGATAGCACGATGATGGTCTAGAGACATAAATAGGCCAGGCGTCTATGTCCTAAAATCGATCCTAAGGCAAGAATAGAAAGACAATCATAAAGGGATTATGTTGCACAAAGTAAATAAACATGTCAGTTTTGTATGGGTGTGCGAGGAGTTCACACCACCAATACAGTTTAGTACTGACACCCACATAGTATTTTTATGCGGGCTCGGGTAGAAGCTCGTCGGCGCAGAGCTCTCTTGGATGTGTTGAGGCACGGAGCTCCATGGCGTCTCGAGGCGTGCGGTCGCATGGTGTCTGGACTTATACGGGACATAATATATGGACATCACCTATCTGAAGCATTCGCTGGCTCGTCAAATTGTACTAAGAGATGAGAGAGAGCATAGTGACTTGTATTGAGAGAAAAGTGAGCTTGAATGATTGTAATCTTTATTTCAATATCAATAAAGAGTATTTTGAATGACTTGTATTTTGCTTCAAGTTTCCGCTGCTGTTTATTCAATATTTCTGCTTGGGTCTTCTGTGCGACGGCCCCGTCGCTTAGCCTATTATTGGCCGTTATGGAACCCACATTGCACGAGTGCAACCTAGGCTCGTGCGGCATCACGTTTTAGCGAGAACGATCGGTCCTACGTTGACCGGGGCGTGACATGTACCTCTGTCAATTGATAAAGGAGAGATCATGTAGATTCACCCTGACTTGGTTGCTATTTTTGAATCAAAGTTACCTACTTCCTCTACCAAGTCAAGAAAGACAGCCAAGTATAAGTCATGCCATATGACATCACTGGGTGATCATTTTCTACCTTTGGATACTACATTCGTTTCAGCAGCAGCTTCACCTTTTTCTTCCAAGACGGAGGTACCAAAGCCGAAAATCAAGTACCAACCAGAATTCTATCGGTACAGTCAGCAGTCCTGCGAACTGATGACAAATATGGGATACCATCTACAGAAAGCCCTTGGCTTGAATGACGAAAAAGGGTCTCCTATACCTCTTTCTCTGTGTCTTCAACACAATCAATCCAGTATTGGCCTAGGATTCTGGACAGATCATTCATCTCTCAAAAAGAAATCGTCCAGAAACAAGACTCGGATGAAGAACTATAATACAGTTTCTTTTGCACCAATTTTGGAAGAAGAAGCTTTGATCGGTACCAGATCGAAGGCTCTATCTCAGAGACTTTCCAGAAGGTCAAGAGAATGCGGTCACACCTCCTCCAGTCTCTGATGCCCCTCCAACATCTTCTCCTCCTGCTGTCAATATTCCTTCGACGTCATCGCCCCAACCCAAACCAACAGCAGCAGACAAAGGCAAACAGCCGGCTCGTTTTGACAAAATATTGAAGAAAACTCTACCTCATGGACTCAAAAAGCCGTATAATTTTGACATATTGGCTCAACTACCCAATACCCCAGCAAGGTTATCAATTTTCGAACTCCTGCGTCTCTCGAGGGAAACTCGAGAAACATTAAGTGAAGCTTTGATGCAAGCTGATGTTTGTTTGGCCCATCTTAAGAAACCGGACGAGGAACCAGTGGCATGTTCTCACTATCATAGTATGATGGAACTGATTCCCAATATGACTTTCACTCAAGATAATATGCTTCTAGAGGACAATCGACATAACCGATCTCTCTACTATACGGGGTATGTCGATACAATAATGGTCGATCGCATCCTAGTCGACCTAGGGTCTGCACTCAACATTCTGTCGAAGACTCTATTGGATGCACTGAAGATCCCAGTTCATAATATCTCTGCCATAATCACGACTATTCTGGGATTCAATTATGGAAGAAGCAAACCGTTGGGAAAGATTTGCCTAAAAGTCCAAATTGGCAATCTCCGTACACGGTCACCTTCTATGTGATTGACAGTCATGTCTCCTACAATGTATTGTTAGGAAGACCATGGTTGCAAGAACATAACATCGTGCCATCCACTCTCCATCAATGCTTTAAATATGTTGATGACAACAGAGAAGTCCGGAAGGAAGTGGCTGATCTTAATCCCTTTGAAGGCATCGAAGCCTATTATACAGATTCCAGAATGTATAAAGAGGAGTTCATGAAAGTCATATTGGTCATAGATACTGAAGAAGACCGGAAAGAGAGTCCAGATGATATCATGGTGATTCCAGTCAAGGGACGCACTTCTCGTCCTTCGTCTTCTTCGACGTTGACCATCAATCTTTTTTCTTCTATCAAGCATCCTCCTGCTAAAAAGATGGAGCATAGGGAGTTCACCTCTTCTGAGCCTCTTGTTATCGACCTTCGTCGTAACAAGCCTCCTTCTTCTCCTCTTGTTATCAATCTTAGTAAGCCATCGACTAAGGTCAAGAGTACTATTGTAAATGATAATGTAAATATCAATAAAATAGCATCTCCTTTGTGGTATATTGATGTAAATTATTACACACGATGTTATCTAAAAATTCTGGATAACTTTGAACCTCTTACCTTAGGAGCAGTTCAACCTTTCCAAGATGAGGAACCACTCGAATCAGTACAAGACTCATTCTTTCTAGTTCTCTCCTGGAAGAAAGATGAACATCCTATCCTTTTCAGCAAAGGGTTAAATCAAAAGACTACAATCGATAGCGACTCTGAAAATGATGATAGTGGACGACTTCAACTACGTTATTAAAGTTAACAATCTAAGAACATCATCCAAAAGATGGGCTATAATTTCAAATCTGGCCACAACTGTGGTAAGGGAAGATGAACGCTTATTCATATACCTGTTCCAAAAGGAAAGTTATTACAATATTATACTAAAACAAAGCATTGGTTAGGCTACACTTCACCAATCTCAACCCTAAATATTTTTGAGTCTGACAAAGCAGAACGATCTAACTCTTCTGATTTCGTATTATGGGATTCAGACACTAGCATAGGGCACGTTCATCGAGTGACTCTTGTTTGCCATTAAAATCTTTTGATGTAATTTCAATTACAAACAGAACAGTGTTACAATGTAGGACTTAGATATAGTCCTAGGAGTACACTTTTGTTTATCTGGGTCCCTGTGTCGATGGAGCGAGTGGTAATGCGTTGACTCCGTTGACGATCTGACGACGGTTCTCGGTTCTCTGAAGGTCTGAGTTGCTCTGGGTGTTGGAGCTTGCGGAGAGGAAGAAGACGTTGAGTGTCTATATTTGCCTCTCTCACTTGTGTATGAAGGTCTCTATCCGTAGGTGTGTCTCTTCGTGGGTGTAGAAGAAGAAAATGATTTCTCTATTTATAGCTTACAGGCCGGCTGCTCATGCGAGTATATATAGGATACACCTGTACGTGGGGACGCCACATGGTTGAAGCTGCAGGAGGCGCATGGATGATGCACCATCATTTGTGGGTTGAATTCTTCATGCTGCTTTTGTGGGCTGGCACATAGCAGGGAGAGGATCTTTCTGTTGCTGAGATCTTGGGTGATTAGCACCGCTTCATAGGCTAAATTGAGTCAAAGGACACGTGGCGCGTGTTCATAGCTAAAAGATCTCGGATTTGGTGGAGAGTGATCTGACAGGATGCGCCTGAGATTGGGCGCATTAAAAGACTTTGGCTCGCAACCTTCAGGAGTTGCGATCCAGTCTGGGCGCATAACTTTTGAGGCGCATGCGAAGCTTCAGTAGCGAATTTACCTCTGTCTTTAGGGATCAGAGGAAGGTCTGAGGCGTATGGCTCTTGAAGCGCATGCAGAGATTTGGACGCATGGCTGCGGAGGCGCATGCGAATGGTTGGGCAGCTACGTGGGTTGTAACCGCTGAAAGAGATTAATGATGACGGTGATGTCAGCAACGCTTCATTTTTTGTAAAAGCTGTTGCTGCCCTGTCATCGAGGCATAGCTGCTACCATGTCAGGACTTCAGCATTTAATGTTCTTTGACGGGTGATGGGCTGTTGAGTAGGCGTATTGATCTACGTTCTACTGGACGCATGGGTCCATGTTGATTAGGACGCATGGATCTGTGCTTTGTTGGGCACATCCATACATGGTGCTTGGTAGCGACCGACGCATCTGTAGGATGTGCGGAATCTTACTTGCGCATTCATTTGTATGATGCATCTTTATTGGTCCGACTGTTGCGTTCCTCGAGTGCTTTAAATAGCCATTTTTGACTTGGCCGAATTCTAAACGTCAGGTTCATCACCATAAATACAAATTCATTGCACGAGATTCGGAGAGCCCGCCACTTGGTACATGAGTTTGATTTGCCCGGCCTATAAATAGCAGCAAGGAGAGAGTTTGCTTCTCGTTCTCTCACGTCTTCCCGAATGAACTTATTTGCTCGAGCACATTCTGTTGACGAGATGCTCCTGAGGGTGAAGATGCGACGAATTGTCTTCATTCATGCACTTGAAGGTGACTGTTACATCCAAAAGTTGAAATCGAGGGCTTCTGAGGCAGGCAAAAGGTGCATGTTGCATCCAAAGATCGGAATGCTCGAGCCCCGTCTCCGTTATGCTGGAAGAGCCGCAGATCAAAATTGTGGTGCTCCCATCTTCCTTGGGCTTTAGAGAGCTCTTTCTCCTGCAAGAGTGGGGTGTTGTCCACTCTGGTTGTGTTGAAAGCTGCTCCTTTAGCCGCCGATCGGATTTGCGGTGCTCTCCTCTTCCTTGGGATTTAGAAAGCTCTTCCTCCAGCTAGAGTGGGGTTGATCGTCTACCCTAGTTCTGTTCAATAAATGCTTCATTAGTCGAAGCACTTAATCGGGTCGAAGTAGAGCACATATGCTGAGACTTCATGATGCGTATAACTGAGACGCTGAAGTGATGCGCCTGACTGAGACGCTGAAGAGCTACGTCTGACTGAGATGCTGAAGTGATACACCTGACGGATGATGCGCCAGGCAGAAGGCGTATGGCAGTTTGCTGCGCGTGGCTGTAGTCTTAGGATTCTTTCTTTTTGTAGAAATTCTCCTTTGTAAAGCCTTTTTTAGACATATAATAGACTTTTATATGAAATAGAAAATCCTTTTGATGTCTATACTTTTGCTGTCTTGCTGTGCCAAGTACTTCGTTTGATGTTCCCTGGCACATATAATGTTAGGCGTATAGGAATTCTGGCCTGTAGATGCGCCTGAAATTCCATGCTTCTACAAGATCCTCTTCAAAGTTTTCAAAGCTTTCTGTCAAGTTTTGGAATACTTTGAATAAAGAAGCATGGTATGGTCTTCAATGGGGCGCACAACTGTTCGGGGCGCATGATTTGCTCTGCACATCTGTGATGAGGCGCATGCTTCTCTAAGTTTTAATGCTAATAATAACGCTTCAAAATAAACAAAAAGATTTAATGATGATCTTTTTTGGATTATTTGCAGTTATTACTTTGTAGAACCCCAGGCGGCGGCTGACGTCACCCTTCATCGGTTCACGCGTGCGACCAAGCCTATAAATAGGCGTCTGGTAGAGAGAGAGAGAGAGAGCGTTCTTCCTCTCTTTGCATTCTTCTTCTTTTAGAGTTTTCTTCCAAAAACCCTAACTTCTTTTTACGAAATGGCTCCCAAGACTCCTCGCGGTGGTGCTGGCCGAGGACGAGGCAAAGGAAAGGAGCCTGCAGAGGCCGACGTTGATGCTGTCCCCAGGACGCTTGTCGACGTTCGGTCGGCGGTGATTGGTGGGTTTGTCATCTTTGTCGTATCTTTAGTATTTTGAGGAAGTCTTTTTAGAACTCACATACACTGACGTGCATGGACCCTGAGTCCTGATGATGTGCTGAAGCTTCTTGCCGACGCACATGGACTTCGAGTCCGGATGATGCGCTGAAGCTTCTTTACTGACGCGTATGGACTTCGAGTCCTGATGATGCACTGAAGCTTCTTTGCTGACGTGCATGGACTTCGAGTCCTGATGATGCGCTGAAGCTTCTTGCCGACGCGCATGGACTTCGAGTCCCGATAATGCGCTAAAGCTTCCTGCTGATGCGCATGGACTTCGAATCCCGATGATGCGCTGAAGCTTCCTTTCAAATACGCCTGAGCTTGGGCTCAGTGTGTGCGCTTCTGATGAAAACTCGGCTCAGATATATATTTCTTTGTTGTTTTAATATATCTGAGTTTTTATCATCTTTTCCAGACCGCCAGTTTTGATGACCGTCCCACTTTTGAACGAAGTACTTCTGGACGTTGCTCTCTGTCAGATGGGAGTTGATTATAACGAGGAGGTAATAAATCCTGCCCAAGCTGCCATTATGCTAGATCAGTCTTCCGAGAGAATGACCCAAATCAAGGAGCAACAGTATGCGTTTCTCCAGTGGATGATAGAGCATGGCAGTTTGCAATCTGCCGTTCCTGGCAATGAGAGTTTTCTGAAGCCTGAGTTCATGTTCGGGGATCGCCTCACTTCTATTGAAGTGAAGTTACTAAGGTTCAAGAAAGATTGGTTCCTCTCAGCCAAAGGGGTACACATGTTTATGAAGCAGCTCGAGCGTCACTGGCCTTTGACGGCTTTCTGTCGTCTTGCTTCTAAGAGGAGGATGTCATGGGAGTTAACCCCGTCTCAGGGGGGAGCGGTGGCGGGCACCATCAAAATCGATGCTACCTCGAACCAGAGGGATACTTTGGCCGCCACGCGGGCTGGGCCTTCTTTCACCTGGCGAACTCTATGTCCCGGAAGTATTTACAGTGACGTCCCTGCCGACACTTTTGCCTTTGGTGCTTCGACTTTCGTAAATCGCATGCTGTCATCGAAGCGGTCATACCCGAAGGGTGATTTTTGGGTAGAGGGTTGGTGTCATTATGTATCTAAATGGGACAAGCTGACACTCTGGATTCTGACGCAGTTTCGAACCGAACTCCGAGAGAATGGGCTGACTGCCGCTATTCGTGCTATCCAGACAGGCGTTGACATCAATAGGCACATGTTCCTTGTACTTCTGGAGATGTTTAACACCCAGACTGGGACCTTCTTCACCCCGGTGGGGGAACTAGGGCTTGTACTTCATAAAATGTATGAGGTTTCGAGGCTTCCTTGGGGATCAGAACCCTATGAGGAGTACTTCCCGACCAACGAGGAGTTCCAAGTCCTGGAGGACAAGGAAGAAGAGATGATGGCTGTCTTCAAAGAAGTGGCAAGCCACCATTATTATATGCAGAAGAGGGATAGGGGCGGGGCGCAGCCCCACGTGACTGCTTGGAGGGATTACGTCTTTGAGCAAGACAAGGAGGATCCCTCTCAGTTCACGACTTCGCCAGCTCTTTCCAGTACCAATGTGCTCTCTGAAATGAGCAGATTGAATGAAAAGAGTCTCCAGGAAATGCGAACTGGGAATCGGATGAACGCTCCTATAGCTGTTTCTGGCACCTCACTCACCGGATGTCGTCGAAAACAGTGTTGGCTGCTTATCTGATGATATGGCTCCGGGATTATATCTTTTCGAGCGGGACAGGCTCGGTGGAGAGGGTGACCCGAAACATGATCCTGCCAGCTGTGAAGTTGGTTTTTGGCCATCCCTTGGCTCTACTCCCTGTGATGGTATGCAACCTGCTGCGAGGTCGACGAGAATTCGCAAGTGATGTTGTTCACGAACGAGGTAAGAACGGAAACTTTCCTCATGCCGAGCTGCCGTTTCACTATCTGATGGGGTGGTTGATTTTGCACCATCCCAATGTGATGAGTCGCTTGTCGTTTAATGTGCAGATGAGCTACTTTACGCTCAAAAGACCGCTTCCTTTACGCATGAAAGTTATCTGAGTTTTTACGCTCAAGGCTATCTTAGCTACTTTTTGTGTGCGTAAAGTTTATTTGAGCTAGTTATACGCTCAAGGCTATTTCTTAGCCACTTTACGCAGGAAGCTTATTTTGGGCTATTTTACACTCAACTTTTCCTGGTTATGTGAGAACGTGGTCTGCATATGTGGCTTTCATGCCACACTTATCGAGGAACGTGTGTACGTGCTCTTCCCATATTGTTGAAGTTGTGGGACACGTGTCACCATGCGTAGAGACCATAACTCTATATGGGACACGTGTCATCACATGTAGAGGTCAATTTTCGAACATGGGTGGCAGTTACTTGCGTAAAGACTCAATATTGACATTTTTTACGCACAGAGGGTCTAGTCTATAAATAGACTTATTTTTTAAACAGAAGACACAGCAGAACACATAGAGATCAGAGCCCAGATATTTTGAGAGCAAAGTGATTTTCCAGAGCATTTCTTCTCAACTTTTCTTCAAGAACAGAGTGAAGCAGAGCAGGAAAGCATTCGACCTCGCCATCAGTATCCAGTGTGTCGATACCTTTCTGGTGACTTAGTTCTTCCAGTTGTTCATCTTCTAGGAGTTTTTTTCATCATCATCGTGTGGTCCAAGGAACAAAATGATCGTTATCAGATCAGACTTCCATAGCAATACTTTCCAGAAACAATTTGTACTTTTTGTACTTTTTCTCGTTTTCCTTCAAAAGCCTTTCAAAGGCATTTTGTTATGTGAAACAAAATGACGACTCTGCTGGGGACGACTTTCTCCTCCGACGAAAAAGCAATTGCTCAATATGATGATGTATCGATTGGATCGACAAAGAAGACTCTGGTTGTTCAATTCGACCAGACTGCTTACGAAGAAATGCTCTGAACCGGGGGTAGTACTCGCTGCTCCAATGTTCAAAAATCATGAAAGGTGCAAAAAGTTTGGATTCCTAAGTCCAAAGCATCCTCTGATCTCCCTGCTATCTCTGAAGGCAAGGGAATTCTTCCCACTCCTGTTGTTGGGGCTCCTGTCTGTGACGATGTAAAACCCCTATTTTTTTTAATTATATTTTTATTATTTTATTAGACTTAAAAATGAATTCATACAATTTATGGTTTTATTTATTTATTTATTTATTTTTTTGATGACCCGATTTGGCCAATTCAGCCCGAACAGGGCCCGAACAAAAATTTAAGCCCATGTGAGCATGTGGGGTGACTAAGATGGCCATGTAGGAACATTTCATGTGTGTACAAATATTTTTTTATAATTTTGAGACTTGTTAAATATTTATTGACTTTTGGTACAAAATTTATGTTTTATTAATAAAATAATATTTTACAAGATGGTACAGTTTTCTGGACCCATACATGGGTGAACAGTAAAGTTCACCCATTGGGACGATTATTATTATTTTATTATAATTTAAGTTATTTTGTGGAGATTTAATAAACATGTTTTCCTATTTAAATATCATGATTATTTTGAGTTGATTTATTAAGGATGAAATTTATATATATGTAGATATGCTCAAATATATTAAATAATTAGATACTTGACTTTTAAATGATATTTAAATTTTAAATAGATTTTTTTGTGTATTTATGGATATATACACATCCATATATAGATATAGTTATATATTTGAAATATTTGAATTGATAAAGAGAAGGAAAAAAAATAAAAATAAAAAGTATATATGTGGTCGGCCCCACCTAGTGGGAACCGACCACATGAAGAACAAATAGCAGCAGCTATTTCTTTGTGCCCCCTTTTTAGCAAGCAACAGCAAGCTAGTAGGCCGAGACCCCCCTCCACAACTTTAGGTATATATATATTATCTCAAAAAGAAAACCTAGTTATTTCTCCTCCACTCTCCTTCCTTCCCTCTCTGCTTCGTTCACTACCAGCCCCAACCCAACTCGAGTGCCCCAGGCCCCTCTATGCGTACGTCAGCCCTGTCCAGTGAAAGACGACGACACCATGGCAACGGAAACAACGACAACAACTTCGACAGAATTTAATATCAAGGTATCCGACTTTTCCAATCGATTTCTCCTTCAATTCTAATCCGATTGTAGATCCGTAAATTCGTGTAGGTAGCCCACATGACCCACTTTCATCACCTTCAAATAGATTTATTTATTTTGCAATAAATTTCAGATTTAATTAGATTAAAAATCACCAAAAAAATCAGTTTTCAAAAATATTAAAAACCCCGTACGAGGTACGTCCCGACAAATCGGGCGACCCCGTCATGAACCGAAAATACCGAAAGGTCCGTATCAAATTTGTGGACATGCAAGAATTGACGGGATTCAAATTGGTTGCGTGTGCGCAACGAAATTGGTCCGTATCCGTCGATTTTTTTTTGCGTATCGGGCTTTTCAGATTTTCCCAATTATTTTGTGCACACTCATCAAATCGCGACAAAACTTGCACCATTGGACTCGAAATATTATTATGGTTCTGTGAGCCAAGTTTGGTCCGATTCTGATAACGTTGATCGGGGCGCTATTTTGGCGGGCCCACAATCCCACTCAACGGGCGATTTTGTGCACAGCTCACCGGAATCCAAAATTGGACATACCGTTGAGTTCGTCTCATCAAAAAAAATTTGTAGACATGTAGTTTGACGAATTTAGAGACCGTAGGTTCTGGCGCGTATTTCGGTGCAAAGCGGATCCAACGACGGACATCGTTTTGACCCAAAATTACGATTTTGCCCCTGTTCCAGAATTTGACTTTTGGACAGGCGTTTCCTAGGCATATCTTTTATTCCAAACTCGTTCGTGATGTTTGTTTCAGCATCCGGAGCTTCTTGTGGATTTTGACTTTCGGGTTGACGATTCTGATTGTTGGATTTTGCTGCTTCTCGCACCACCCATAGGCAAGATACCTTGCCTTATTTACTGTTCATAATTAGATGCACCTTTATGTATTCATTTACTGTATATTTTATTATTTGTTCTCAGTTGGATCCAGTACTTGCTATTTTGTTCACTTTATTTTGTTTCGGTTATTTTTCTTTCTTGTCTTTTGTATGCATATGGACCTAGTCTTAGCGAACTACCTTTTGTTAGGGTCCTTGGGAGGGAGAAGACAGTTAAATGTATGGTCTACCCCAAATCCAAAAGCTGTAGTAACTGCGTACTACGGTAGTCGAGTCGCGAGGGTCACTATCCTCGAGCTATGTGGACTGATGGGTCACATGGGCCGCTAGCCTCGAGTTATACCGGCTGATAGTACTGGTACTGACGTGTGCGTGTTGTGAGTTATTACCTTATCCTGGGGGAGTCAGCCTTCACCTGCCCATACATCGAGATGTCTTCTAAATTGTCTACTAGAAAGGTTAGGATACCTTAGCAAATTTCATGTTCCAATCATGGCATGGAAAAATATCACATCGTAGAATAGTAAGTTATCCCTTGTCCTTGTTTGGTTGTAGGGGTAGCCTACTGTTTCGATGATGGGATATTGAGCCGTGTTATGGTTTGGACGCTTTTACTTTATCTTTATTTTATGGTGCATTTATATTCAGTTCATATGGCATGTTCTTCCTGTATCTTGCTACGTCCCTCTGAGGACCTGGTTATCTCTCCAGGTGTGTACTTCTGTGATTTTGCAGGTGTTCTAGCCAAGGCAGTGATCTTCTCCATTCGTTCGAAGACGATTGCACTTGGTTCGTCTCGTTATTTATTCAATCACTTCTTGTACATTTTATTTGAGATAGTTGGTAGTGGACTTTGTCTCCGCCCAACGGTTGTATACATGACAAATTCAAAGTTTCTTTTATATCATTTATTTATATAGTGGATGAGATTTAGTTATTATGGTTCTATTGCATTTTACAGCTTATGTATACATACAAGGTTTTTCATATATTGGAGTGTACTTCGTATGTATACAGCTGGCATGGATACGTACCTAGTCCTAAGTATTTTGGGACTGGGGCGTTACAGACGAGACAGTCCCTACTTCAGTTTTGCACCTAGTGCGTATAATTCAGTCTCCCGTCTGTGACGTGGTAGACGCTCAAGTCTTGCGCTCTACGCGTAAAGGCAAATCTCCCGTCTGTGACGTAGTAGATACTTCTGTTTTACGCTATACGCGTAAAGGCAAATCTCCTGTCGGTGACATAGTAGATAAATTTTACAATGGTGCTTTTGCATCTAAAGTGAACTTGCCCACACGCATGCAGCATAAAAATAAGTCTTCTGTTACTATGGCAGATAATTCCTTTGGTTTATCCAAGGAGAATAAAAATTGTAGCAAAGCTTCTATTTTATGCCAACAATTTTCTAGTGCTACTTTACGCAAAGTGCCTAATCTTAGAATTACGTACAATATTGATGGTGTTCGTACAACAAAAAAATCAACTCCAGATTTACGCACACACCTTCAAGCGCGTAAAAATGCACAACTTTCTGCCAATGAAGCTAGTAATCTTCTTTTTACACAAGGGACTGGATATTTCTATGTCCCAAATTTAAAAAAGAAGATATTACCTTCTAATTCTTCTGATTTACGCGAGTTGCTAGTACAAAAGCGTAAAAACAGAAAATCTTCTGTCACACTCCCCCAAGAAAACCATCATTGTGAGTGTCACCAAATTGTGATCAAGTGTTGTTGTTCCGCTACTAAATGGTCAGTTTTCGACCGATTGAACTACATTATACCTCAGCAACAGCTTGATGACCAAGAATGTGAGTTGTCTTATGCATCAGTCAATATGGTATCTCATATCAATAGAGGATGACTTCCAAGACGTAATCCGTCCCGGACTCCAGGTCAACAAAGGTTTAACCAAATACTTGACACTTTTGAAGGAGTATATCAACATACTCGGTCAAGAAGTCAACGACATTTAAACATGCATTCTTCGGATTCAGAGGCTGGGGGTAGCCAGTATTTGGAGTCAGAAACTGATAGCGTTGATTCATACCTCTACACCAATCGCTCTGTATGTTCAAGAGAGGTTGAGTCTTATGTTATCGGAGAAGAACCAGAGACGTCTACTTCTAATACAAAACAACATCTTTCAGCGGTAGAACAATCGCTAAAGGATATGCTTACTATGATGCAAAATATGCATCAAATAATGATGACTCAACAAATAGTCTAACCAGCAGTGGTAACACCAGTGCAAGTAGCAGCACAAACTCAAGATAGTCAAGGGGTTGACATTCCTTTGACTAATCTGAGTCAAGAGCCTGCTATCAATCAAAATTCTGCATCTCCTGATCCTCTTGTTCCAGAGGATGTATCACCTTCGGTGGGGGTTACGGTACATTTAGCCAATATTCAATCAAATGTGCTTCCTCAAACTAGTGAAGCTATTCAAGCAGTGTGTGAGTTAAAAGAACAGTTTGAGGTTCTTAAACATAAAGATCAGCTCCAGAGGTTGGAGATCAAGCAACCTTATCCTCCCTATTGGAATGATGTGCCTTTTCCTCCCAAATTCAAGCCACAATCTATGGTATTATTTGATGGAAAGGCTTCTGCAAGTCAATATATCAATTATTTTGATATTATGACTGTGCATCTACAGAAGAATGATGCTCTTCTCACTCGAGTCTTTATAGGGTGTTTGACGGGTACAGCATACGATTGGTATCGCAGTCTACCCGACAATTGCATATCATCTTTTGACGAATTTAAAGCAATATTTCTCTCTCGTTTCTATGAAGGAGGAATGGACATGAATATGTCTTCCTTAATAGAGATTAAGCAAAAAGAGAAAGAAGATACTCGGACGTTTATTGAACGTTTTCGACAGGCTACTTTAAAAATGCCTCCTGGTATGCCAGATTTAGCATTGATTGATACATGCAAAATGAATCTGCGAACATCCATTGCTATTTTTACAGGCTCTCCATTCACAGATTGGCTCGTGAACATGGGATGATCTTCGCCTCAGAAGACAAAGGAATGAAAGCCTCTTCAGGCAATAACTCTGGTAATCGCAATGGGAAAGGAAAGGAAACCCTAGTGGTAAACCTTTCGAAACCCAAAACAACACCAAGTAATCCGGAGTCTTCTAAGCCAAAAGAGGAATACTCTTTCGATGACAGTGATATTCCTGGGATATTTCAATGTCTTATGAAGAGTGGTAAACTTCAGATTCCAGAGCCAAAACTACCTAATAAAGTAGATTTGGTCGATAATCCTAAATATTGTATCTATCATAGATACATAAATCATCCCAATAAAGCTTGCTATGTCTTGAAGAAGAAGTTTCAAGAATTGATAAATGCTAAAGCTATCGCTTTAACTAATGATGATCATACAGTCACAACCAATATGGTTTCTCTTCAATTTGGAGCTTTTCCTCCATAGCAAGTTCCTGATGGGGTTGTCCCAATCCCGATGGCGACGATGAAGATTGTGAATCTTCCACCAGCCAGAGATCAAAGTAAAGGATTAGTGCCTCTCACTTTAAAAAATAGTGAAATCATGTGGGTACACCCTGACTTAGTACCTGAAGTGGAACATGAAAGTAAAACTTCAAAATCCAAGAAAGGTAAAAAAGTCGGAACCTGCAATATGATTTCTCATATTGTTACCACAGATCATGATGATTCTGATCATCTGTGGGATGGCATCCGTTTGGAAGATAGACTACGAGGTCTGAATATATGCCCTCCGAGTTTGGCTCCTCCTATCAAACTAAAGCTCACTCATCAGCAGTGGTTAGCAATGAACAATGTTCCTTTGTACAGGGCACACCAAGTTTTTACTACTTACGAAAAAGCTCTGGTTGAGATTCTACCTCCTGCACCAAAAGATTCCACTCTTGTGACTACAAAGGTATCTGTTCCTTCTTCATCTGCCAGACCATCTATTGAAAGTCTGCTACCCACTCACATGTACAGTCAACAATCAGTTCATCTCATGAAAAAGATGGGCTATGACTTTCAAAAAGCGGAAGGCTTGAACTATGGTAAAGGTATGCGAGTTCCTTTACAAATTCAATGCCAGAAATCTCCGTCGGATTGGGATTTGAGATTCCTCGCAAAAATCCCCATAAGAAGAAGACTAAGGGAAAGAAGACTAAATCCTGTAATATGGTACTTCATTCTCCTGAGTCTGAAGAAGAAGCTTTTGCTGGTACAAGGTCTGGAAAGGACTACCACAAAGACTATGAGGGAACTTCCAAAGAAGCGAAAGAAATTGCTGAAACACTACCGGCTCAGTCATCTTTTGTTCCTGCTGAGATAAGGCCTTCTAAACCCCCAGTGGTTGAAAAAGGTAAACAGAAGGCAGTACGTTTTGACGTTCCGCTGAAGCCGATTTCAAATCAATGGTCGATAAAATCCTATAAATTTGACATACTAGCCTAGTCAGCCAATACTCCGGCTAGGCTCTCTATTTTTGAGTTGCTCCAACTTTCTAAAGAAAGTCAAGAAAGCTTGAGTGAAGCATTGCTACAAGCAGATTCATGCTTATCTCAGCTCAAAAGTTCTGACAATATACCAGTGTCGTGTCCTCAATGCCACAGTGTGATGGAATCGATTCCTAACATTACCTTCACACAAGAGGATATGCTGTTAAAGCATAATCGACATGACAGACCTTTATGTTATACGGGGTATATTGACTCTACTGAAATTGACAGGATTTACATCGATCCTGGGTCTTCCATCAACATTATTCTTCAAAGTATGCTACGACCCTTGAGGATTCCTACTAGTGAGTTGACTTACACTAGTACAACAATTGTTGGTTTCAACTCTGGAAAGGGTAAACCATTGGAGAAGATTCGTCTGAAGATTCAAATAGGTGATCTTCGAACTATGGCGACCTTTTATGTTATCAACTCAGATGTATCTTACAACATCCTACTTGGAAGACCATAGATACATGAGCATAATATTGTACCTTCAACTCTCCACCAATGCTTCAAGTATGTGGATTCTCAAGGGATTGTGAAGAATGAATTTGCATACATCAATACTTTTAAGGGTGTTGAAGCCTATTTCTATGATTCAATACTCTATAAACAGGAGCATGTGAAGGAAATATCTGATATGGCTGAAGATCGGTCGCCTGCAGAAGATCAATCTGTTTTAGAAGATCCTTCAGAAGATCAACCTTTGTTGATTAAAGTTAAAGGTCGAATTCAATCCCAACCTGTTAATGATGAACCTTTGTTGATTAAAGTCAAAGGAAGAACTCAATCTATGTCTGATGAAGCTGTAAGGATTCCGGTCAAAAATCGGGTTCAAGCCAACACTTATGATCAACCTCTCATGATCAAGGTCAAAGGACGTACTTTTCGTGCAACTGATCCAGAACCACTGGTTATCAACCTTGGCAAGACTATGCTGAAGACGAATGACGGTCAGTTAATGATCAATCCAAAGCGTAATAGTCAATCTGTAAATGATATAAATATTGATCACTCTGTATTCTCTCATTTTAATGAAGATTTCCTTTTGGAGTATATGGCTGTCAAATTTGTTGAAAGAATGACTTTATCTGCTGATGATCAAATTCATCAACATAAAACTGACATAAATACAGAGGAATCCTTATATATTAATCATAAAGAGAATTTTTTTCCTCCTCCTGTCGATGTTGGACCCTATGCTCAAAGGTTCCTTACATCTTCTCCTTATCTTCTACCTGTAGCCTCATCATCACAAGCTTGTGTAACTTATAGACGTCACGAAGAATCTTATTTTGTGATCCCGTCTAATAAAAAATAAGTACCAAATTGTGTTTGGCTTGGCTAGAAATATCTCTGTTATTCAGACAGATGATCTCATAGAGAAAGATAAAAGAAAAATCAGAATTGACAAATATAGTCAACAATCTCTTAAGATTATCCAAAATATGGGATATGATTTGAAAACTATGCTAGGTCTCAATCAAGGCAAAGGGAGATGATTACCGTTATGTGGCGATCCATTTTATCAACGAACTCGTCCTGGTTTGGGATATGATCCATCCCACATATTTAATGAAGATATGGAAGAATAATTTTCTTCCAGTTCTTCACAATCCTCATATTCTGAAGAAGTCCAGTATGTTGAATCTGAGTGCGTCTTTTCAGTCAATATGGTTCAAACCGTTCCATTTTTATCAACAAACTCGTCATGGTTTGGGATATGATACATCCCACATGTTTAATGAAGATATGGAAGAAGAATTTTCTTCCAGTTCTTTACAATCCTCAGATTCTGAAGGAAGCCAGTATGTTGAATCTGAGTGCATCTTTTCAGTTAACATGGTTCAAACTGATGGTGAATCTGAGCTATTTGAAAATGACCCTTGGGCACAACAAATGGACACTCAATGGAAGCTTCGTTTTGAACAACGACAGCCACCTACAGAAGATGAAATTGTCCAGATTGACGTTTGAGACGAAACTACGTCTAAGCTGATATTCATCAGTAAAAACCTTTTGAAGATGAAAAAAAAGAGTTAATAAAGTTGATTAAAGAATATATTGATATCTTTGCATTGAGTTATGAGGATATGCCGGGTCTGGATCCGAAAGTAGCTACTCATAAACTCAATATTCTTCCTAATGCCAAACCTGTAAAACAACAGCATCGACATTTTCGACCAGATATGATGGATGCAATTGAAGCAGAAGTCAGAAAGTTGATTACATGTGGCTTTGTCCGTGAAGAACAACACCCAGATTGGGTTGCCAATATTGTTCTTGTCATAAAGAAGAATGGAAAGGTTCGAGTTTGCGTAGATTTTTGAGATCTTAATGCAGCTTATCCAAAAGACGAATTTTCCACTTCCTATCACTGATGTCATGATAGAAAATACATATGGTTTTGAATGCATATCTTTCATGGACAGATTTTCAGGATATAACCAAATTAAGATGTATCCAGGAGATGAAAAGCATACTGCTTTTCGTACACCATTTGGAGTTTATTGCTATACAGTTATGCCTTTTGGTATAAAAAATGCCGGTGCTACTTATCAAAGGGCCATGAGCAATATTTTTCACGAACATCTATGAAAAATAGTTGAATGTTATGTGGATGACATCGCTGTCAAAAGTCGATTAAAAGATGATCACATTCAAGACTTGAAAACAGTATTTGAGTTGATGCATCGACATCAATTAAAGATGAACCCTACTATGTCTTTCTTAGGAGTTTCCAGTGGCAAATTTTTGGGATTTGTCATTACTTCTCAAGGTATCCATGTTGATCCTAATAAGGTCAAAGCAATTCTTGAAATGCGTCCTCCACGTAATCTGAAATAACTCCGTGGCTTTCAAGGTCGCATTGCTTATATCAGGAGATTTATATCCAATATTTCTGGGTGATGTCAACCTTTCTCTCGTCTATTAAAGAAAGGTGTATCATTTGTTTGGGATGAAGCATGTCAAAAAGCCTTCAATGACATCAAGCAATACCTTACAAATCCACCTGTTCTAGTACCCCCAGTGGTGGGAAGACCATTTTTGTTGTATGTTCGAGCATTAGATCATTCTCTTGGTGCTCTTCTTGCACAGAACAGTGATAAGGGTCATGAACAGGCAATTTATTATCTTAGTCGAATGATGGTTGGGGCTGAACACAGGTATACTCCTGTGGAAAAAGAATGTCTAGTCTTGGTTTTTGCCATTCAAAAGACCCGACATTATGTGTCAGGACAAACTATTCATGTCATATCCAGAATAAATTCTATTCTGGTATTGATGGGAAAGCCGAACATTCTTAACTCTCGGTTAGCCACCTGGGCAATGTTGCTTACTCCCTATGATATGGTCAACATACCTCAAAAATCAGTGAAGGGTCAAGTGTTAGCTGACTTCTTAGCAGCTCACCCTATACATGAAACTTCCAAACTATATAAGGATATTTCAGATGAAGTCGTAGATTGCAACATGACTTTGTGGGATGATATTTGGCAGCTATACTTTGATGGAGTATCACGAGTTGGGCCTAAAGACAATATTGTCTCTGGAGTAGGCATCGTCTTGGTCGCTCCTGATAAAATGGTCATATACCGTGCTTATTCTTTTAATGAACCATGTTCCAATAATGTGGCAGAATATAATGCTCTGCTAATTGGTCTTCAAGTAGCAAAACAATTAGACATTGAGTTCCTGGAAGCTTATGGAGACTCTCAACTGATTGTTAATCAGGTCAGAAGGACATATAAAGTCAGAAATCCTGACCTCATTCCCGATCATCAAGTGGTAATCGAATTGGTTCTTTCATTCAAAGGATTCTTCATTGAATTCGTACCACGTTCTAAAAATTTGGAAGCTGATGCTCTCGCTAGTCTAGCTGTAGACTTAGCAGTTCCAATTAGAAGAAAAAACACCATTACTTTGTTGGATAGAGATCTATTTTATGTCAAGAACAATTTACATATCGAACAGAGTTATACTACATAATCAAATTCTCAACAAAGGGATTGGAGAAGTCCATTTATTGATTATGTGGTCCATGGGATTTTACTGAAGATCCAAAAGAAGCTGCATCAATCAAAAGACGATCATTTTGATTCTTCTATGATTCTTCTTTGCATATGTTGTATCGTCATTCTTATGACGGACTTTTATTGCGTTGTCTTTCAGAAAGTGAAGCCAAAGAAATACTACGTGAAGCTCATGATGGAGTTTATGGGGCGCATCAACCAGGTCCGAAACTAAAGGACCGTATTCGAAGAATGGGTTATTATTGGCCTTCTATGATAGCAGACGCTGTGGATTATGCCAGACGGTGTAAAGCATGCCCGATTCATGCTGACTTTATACACCAACCCTCTGAATTCTTACATCCTACAACAGCTTCTTGGCCTTTCGAAGCTTGGGGCATGGATATTATTGGTCCAATTAATCCTCCTTCTGTAAAAGGGCATCGATTTATCCTGGCTATAACCGATTACTTTTCTAAATGGGCAGAAACAGTTCCTCTTATGGAAGTAAAAACGTCTAATGTGGTTAGCTTCATCAAATATCATGTCATTTATCATTTCAGAGTTCCCCGAAGGATAATCCATGATAATGGACCACAATTTGCCAGTCAGGCATTTTATCGATTTTGTGATAAGAATTGGATCCAGAACATAGCTTCTACGGCTTATAATCCAGTTGCTAATGGTTTAGCGGAAGCTTTCAACAAAACTATTATTAAACTTCTCAAAAAGTTTGTCTCTTCTAATAAACATGATTGGAATGAGAAACTTGGAGAATGTTTATGGGCTTATCGAACAATAGTCCGAACTCCTACTAGTTTTACACCATTATCACTGGTTTACGAATGCAAGGCTATTCTTCCATTAGAAATTCGGATCCTGTCTCTTAGAATAGCCTTTGCTAATGAGCTAACCTCTGAAAATAATGATCGCTTACGACTCCAAAAACTTGAGGGTCTGGACGAGAAGCGTCTTCAAGTACAACAGCACATCGAGCTATATCAAGCCCGTATATCTCGAGCTTTCAACCGTAGAGTTAAAGAGAGGGTATTCAAAGTCGGTGAGCTAGTCTTAGCTGTCCGAAGACCTATGGTTATGACTCATAAGAGCAAAGGCAAGTTCCAAGCTAAATAGAAAGGTCCTTATGTAGCCGAGACAGTATTCTGCAATGGTGCTTATAGGTTATCGAAACCTAATGGAGATTTAATAATGATGCCAATTAATGGAAAATTCTTAAAAAAAATACTATGTTTGAATTTCTTCTTTATTCCCCAGCTACCAAGGTTTTGGTTAAGCTGATTATTTATTCTCCTAAAAGAGAATTTTGATTTTCTGTCGTACCATCTGATTTCAGAAAGAAAAAGATTTATTATTTATCATGTCCACATTACCTCTGAATAAATATTAAATCTATTTCTTTTCCTTATTCCATCTATCATATCCGCATTACCTCTGAATAGATATTAATCTATTTTTCTTTGAGTCATTACGATCTATTATGTTCATATTACCTCTGATAGTATTATATGCTCTAAAAGAAAACAAGATTTATTATCTATCATGTCCATATTACCTCTGGATAGATATAATCTACTTTGTTGAGTTTGGAAGACTTATCATGTCCATATTACCTCTGATAACTGTTCTCTATCTCACAACCATTTTATTAAAACAAATATTTCATTCATTGCATGATTTGAAATATTACAGCAAAAGAAAGACAGAATACAAAATTCTTTATTGATGATATGAAAAGAAAAATACAAAATTTTTTATTTTCTAAGGTGGAGCAGATACATCTTCAAGCATTTTCTGCAACTCTGCCAAGCGCCTTTCATAAGAACTCAATGCATTCATAGTAGCTATGGTGCGACGAGCTTCTGGAGTACAGAGATGGAAGAGTTCGACGAAAGTAGCTATCATTTTATCCTTGGCATCATCAAGGGTTTTAATGGTAGCTTCAGCTCCAAAAACCTTCTCTTCCAATATTGAGCTCTGCGTCAAATATTGGTCTTGAGCTACAATCATCTGCTCTCTTTCTACCTTCAAACGAGCCAACTCTGTCTCAACTTCACGATTTCTATCATTTTATTGATAGATTCTCATATTTAAAGTTTCATAGGCTTCTCTATGTGTCTCCAGCAGGGGTTTATTTTTATTCAGAAAAGCTCGCTCCTTGGCAACTTTACTACTATAGTCTTGGAGAGATTCCTTAAAAATAGTCTCCCGAGTGATGTATTCAGCTGATAAAGCATCGTACTCGGTCTGAATGAGACTTTCAAGGGTTTCACTTGATAGCCTTAGACATTTCTTGATAGGCTGTTCAAGTTCTTCCACTACCTTCTCCAAAGTTGCGGCTCTCTCAGCGTCATTGAACATAGCAACATTCCCGATGGTGGGAGCAATTGCAGCCTTCAAGCTTTCATAATTTAGGCCCTTCTTCAGGACCATCTTGATCAAGGCTGCCAAGGTTTTGTAGAAAGCTTCAGTATGAATCTCAACTAAAAGATTAATTTCTGCATTAGAGCTCGGCGTGGCAGCAAGGTCTACCAAATCCCTCTTCTGAAGACTGGGAGTAGATATTGTCGTTGCCTTGGTAGCATGTTGAGCTAAAGTTGTAGTTGTGGTTGCTACTATAGCTAATTGATCCCCAGGAGTTCAAGAGACAATAAGTTTAGCACTTTTATGGATCATTTCTCTAGCGATTTCTGGAGCTGAAACTACTTGAGTTTCGGTGACGTTGATTGTTACGGTGGGAATGGTGATTGTTGTAACCGATTTAGGTTCAAACACTGTCTTCTTAAGAACTTGTGCCAAATCAGTAGTAATAACTGAAAGTGCTATTACTATGTCTCCGACTTCGGTCAATGGGTTGACATTGTCTTCATCACATTTGCCGACTGCAGGCCTTTTAAGCTCTGGTAGTATTTCAGTGGCAGTTGGTTCTTTGTATGCAACCGGTTCTTCGTCTACAGCTGGTTCTTCTGCAGCCGGTTCTTCTTCTCTTTCTTCAGCAAGAGAAGGCAATTCTTGGTGGGCCTCCACTACAGGTTCTTTTGGTATTTCCATAGATGGAGAGTCTTCTTTAGAAGTAGAATATTCTTTTGAAGAAGAACTCTCATCTTCAGACTCTATATTTTCTTCATGCATAATTTCTTGAGGAGAAAGAGGAGCCACGGGCTTTACTGCAGCAATGACACCAACAAAGATTAAGCAAAATAAGTTAATATACAAAATCATAATACATAATTTTGTATAGATTTTTTGTAATTTATATTTACCAGGAGTAGGTGCAGGACGTGCCAAGAGTTCGTCATAATCTTGATCCCAGTCATCATCTTCTAAATCAAGAGCCGGTTCATCCGAGGGGATGGGTTCCGGATCATTAGTATGAGTCGTGGCGGTGTCTTCGATAGCTTACGCCTTTTGTGGCGAAGTGAACTGTCAGCCCCTGTTTTTCAAATTTGGTTTAATTGGTGTTAATTAGATGTTAGTGACCTATTTAGCTTTAAAATGATTTATTATAATTTTTGGGAATTTTTCTAGAGTTTTTAAATAATTTTAAATAAGTTTTAATTACTAAAAATGTAAGTTTGTAATTTTATAAAATATTTTAATTGAGTTTTGCAATTATTTAGATTATTTAAATGCTGTTTGCAATTTCCTAAATGTTGTATGCAAATTTAATTTGCATATAAACAGAGCGGAAGTGGTGCGACGAGCTTCTAGAGTACAGAGATGGGAGTGCTCGACGAACGTAGCTATCATTTATCCTTGGCATCATCAAGGGTTTTAATAGTAGCTTCAGCTCCAAAAACCTTCTCTTCCAATATTGAGCTCTGCGTCAAATGTTGGTCTTGAGCTACAATCATCTGCTCTCTTTCTACCTTCAAACGAGCCAACTCTGCCTCAACTTCACGATTTCTATCATTTTGTTGATAGATTCTCATATTTGAAGTTTCATAGGCTTCTCTATGTGTCTCCAGCAGGGGTTTATTTTTATTCGGAAAAGCTCGCTCCTTGGCAACTTTACTACTGTAGTCTTGGAGAGATTCCTTAAAAATAGTCTCCCGAGTGATGTATTCAGCTGATAAAGCATCATACTCGGTCTGAATGAGACTTTCAAGGGTTTCACTTGACAGCCTTAGACATTCCTTGATAGGCTGTTCAAGTCCTTCCACTACCTTCTCCAAAGCTGCGACTCTCTCAGCGTCATTGAACATAGCAACATTCCCGATGGTGGGAGAAATTGCAGCCTTCAAGCTTTCATAATTTAGGCCCTTCTTCAGGACCATCTTGATCAAGGCTGCCAAGGTTTTGTAGAAAGCTTCAGTATGAATCTCAACTAAAAGATTAATTTCTGCATTAGAGCTCGGCGTGGCAGCAAGGTCTACCAAATCCCTCTTCTGAAGACTGGGAGTAGATATTGTCGTTGCCTTGGTAGCATGTTGAGCAAAAGCTGTAGTTGTGGTTGCTACTACAGCTAATTGATCCCCAGGAGTTCCAGAGACAATAACTTCAGCACTTTTGTGGATCATTTCTCCAGCGATTTATGGAGTTGAAACTACTTGAGTTTCGGTGACGTTGATTGTTGCGGTGGGAATGGTGATTGTTGTAACCGATTTAGGTTCAAACACTGTCTTCTCAAGAACTTGTGCCAAATCAGTAGTAATAACTGAAAGTGCTATTACTATGTCTCCGACTTCAGTCGATGGGTTGACAATGTCTTCATCACATTTGCTGACTGCAGGCCTTTTAAGCTCTGATAGTATTTCAGTTGTAGTTGGTTCTTCATATGCAACCGGTTCTTCGTCTACAGCTGGTTCTTCTGCAGCCGGTTCTTCTTCTCTTTCTTCAGCAAGAGAAGGCAATTCTTGGTGGGCCTCCACTACAGGTTCTTCTGGTATTTCCATAGATGGAGAGTCTTCTTTAGAAGTGAATATTCTTTTGAAGAAGAACTCTCATCTTCAGACTCTATATTTTTTTCATACATAATTTCTTGAGGAGGAAGAGGAGCCACAGGCTTTACTGCAGCAATGACACCTACAAAGATTAAGCAAAATAAGTTAATATACAAAATCATAATACATAATTTTGTATAGATTTTTTGTAATTTATATTTACAATGAGTAGGTGCAGGACGTGCCAAGAGTTCATCATAATCTTGATCCCAGTCATCATCTTCTAAATCAAGAGCCGGTTCATCCGAGGGGATGGGTTCCGGATCATTAGTATGAGTCGTGGCGGTGTCTTCGATAGCTTGCGCCTTTTGTGGCGAAGTGAGCTGTCAGCCCTTGTTTTTCAAATTTGGTTTAATTAGTGTTAATTAGATGTTAATGATCTATTTAGCTTTAAAATAATTTATTATAATTTTTGGGAATTTTTCTAGAGTTTTTAAATAATTTTAAATAAGTTTTAATTACTAAAAATATAAGTTTGTAATTTTATAAAATGTTTTAATTGAGTTTTGCAATTATTTAGATTATTTAAATGCTGTTTGCAATTTTCTAAATGTTCTATGCAAATTTAATTTGCATATAAACAGAGCGGAAGGAGATTTACAAATTTATTTTTGCATTATACAGTGGGAGGGACCTAATTGTAATTACTTAAAACCTAGGGGCCTTGCTGCCAAACCACCGTCACCCCCCCCTCCCACGTTCCCCCGACCAGCTTTCCCCGACGACCGACGACCACCAACTTTTCCCCGCCTTTCCCGGCCGACCTAGCCACTAAAACCGACCTCCTCCTCCCTATAAATACCCCCCAGACCAAACCCTAACCCGAGCACACCACCACGACCCCCCACAGCAACCCCTTCTTCCCCGACGAGACCCTACCGAAACCCTAACTCCGGCGACCCCTAGCACCACCTCCACAGCCACCTTCACCACCATCTACCACCACTACCAAGTTTATCCCGTCAAGGCGAGTGCAGCGCCACCCCAGCGCCGCGACCACGACGCTTCCTCCGCCGTCCAGCACCCTCCACAACCCCCAGCTTGCCGGACACGTACGTGTCAGCTCTCTTTCGTGTCGATTCTGTGTCTCGTTTTAACATATGCGACTCGCCGCGTCTCGACGAGTCTAGTAGTAAGTCAGGATACTGCTGACTTGGGTCGTGCGTGTCGTGCATGGCCAGGACACTTGAACTCGACTGTTCTTCGTGTCCTTAACTGTCAGGACACGAAGAACAGGTTATTGGGTTATTGGATTTAGTTTTGTGTTATCGGGTTTGAAACCCATTAACTTAAAAACCTAATAAATAAAACCCTAACCCTTTCCCTAACAAATGACTCGGGCTGACCCCCTGGCCAGCCCGAGCGCGCTAAATACCCCCCTGTCCTGGCCGAGTTCGAGCCCCCCTTTCTTCTTTTTGTTTGTTGTTTTTTTATTTTATTATTATTTATATATATATGTATATGTATTTATATATATATTATTATATATAAAATATATATATATATACTGTTATATATATATATATATATTTTTTTTTTATATATATATACTGTTATATATATATATTATATATATATATATATATATTATATATACTGTTATATATATATACTGTATTTGTATATATATATATGTATATTTTATATTTAGTATATATATATGTATATTTATTATATACATACATACATATATATATATATATATATATATATATATATATATATATATATATATATATATATATATATATATATATATATATATATATATATATATATATATATAATGTATATATATATAAAATATATATATATATATATATATATATATATATATATATATATATATATATATATATATATATATATATATTTTATATATATATATATATATATATATATATATATATATATATATATATATATATATATATATATATATATATATATATATATATATATTTTTTTTTATATATATATATATATATATATATATATATATATATATATATAATATATATATATATATATATATATATATATATATATATATATATATATATTATATATGTATATAAATATCTATCTATTTATGTATATATATAATAGTATTTATATATAAAAAATATATATATATATATATATATATATATATATATATATATATATATATATATATATATATATATATATATATATATATATATATATATATATATATATATATATATATATATATTATATATGTATATAAATATCTATCTATTTATGTATATATATAATAGTATTTGTTGTATAAATATGTATATATTTTCAAATGCAATTTTAGTGCTAAATATTATTATGTAAAATTTCACAAGTTATTTTATTATATAATTTTGTGACTTGTATATTTTACTACTTTAAAATATATTATTTATATTTAAATTCCTGTATTTTATAAATTATGGCCAATTGATGTCCAAACCTAGCATGGGTTTTTGGGTCCAATTATGTTTAATACATTCAGAGTCTGTACAAGTCATATTGGACTTGATTCATGGCTTTGGGTCCTATATCTGGACTTCGGTTCAATTGTGAATACATGGACAAAATAGTAAATAATTAATTAATTATTTTTAGAAATTGTTACTTGCTGTTTTTGAACTTTTATATATAATTTAATTATTGTAAAAATCTGGGAAAAATTGTATTTAATTACTATGTTATTTTAGATAATTTATTATAATTTTTCCAGCATTTAATAAGTACTTTTGGTATTTTATAAAAATAGGAAAATAGAACTCATTTTCAGGATACATATGTTTGCTGATTTTTAATAAATATTTATGAAGGTTATAAATCCAGAAAAATTAATATAAATTTCTATAACTAACAAGGATCATTATGGTAATTTATTTTATGTAAAATTGAGCTTTTGTCTATCTCAAAAATTATTGGAACACAGTGTACAATTTGATTTATTTATTGAATAGTTACGACTTGCAATATTTTGTGTTGTTTTGAGTTATAGTCGTATTGAACCTCACCCCGCACTAGTTTGAAGACCCTAGAAAGTTAGTTAGGGTATTGCGTTACCCCACATTGGTCTTCTATGCTAAAGTTATCATTTGACTAGGTGTTCAGTCAGAAAGTCGTATCACACAACTAGTATCTTAGTGTTTAACTTAGTATAAAAACTAAGTTTATGTGTTATTTCTTCAGTGACGAGTCACCAGGCAACTATAGCATTTCTATCACTGCTTTTCTTTGCTAAAGGCAAGTACTTCTACAAACTTTACATACAGTTACAACAATGAACTGTGATTCCAACCATGTTAAATACTGATCCTTGGGGTAGCAAGTTAAATCTTCACATGTTGTATTATTTTCAGTCCCTACCATGTTTAGAACAGTTTATATCTCTCACATGATTAGAATCTGGGTTATGGGAAAACTATTAGTAGAGTACGTGATCATGCCCCCTTCTCCGTATGTATTTACCGAGCAAAGTTTCATTTTATATGATTACTGCGCCGTAGGCTTTATCTCAAAGCGGATTTGTGCATATGTACATCTATCGCCGTATCACTTGTACGGAAGTACGTTTTATTATGTGCCCCTGCATATTGTACACCTATTGATGATCACGTACCTGCTACAGTTTTAAACATTACATATGCATCTGTCTCTATGACATATGTGTCCTTGCCATGATAGATTATGATGTGCCATGTTTCCAGTTTATTATATTTCTGTTCATTTCATGTTTCGTATATTTAGTTTGCTAGAATCAGTACTTGCTCCCGTCCTGACAGGATAACGTTGTAGGTATACTTACAGAGGAGGAGTTGCTTTTTGATTCATATTATGGAGTTACTGCCGAGGACCAGGCTTTATCTTACGAGGATGTACCTGCGGGGAAACTCGTCTAGTTGTCTATTTACTTTGGACTTTTGAGAGTAGTCATGTATTAGACTATGTATTTTGTGACTGGACCTGTATCCAGCTTTATATTTTGGACTTGTACTTGGATCTTATTGATATACGAGACGACTTTTGCGTTTGGGACATTTACGACTCTTTATTACATATATAACTGTTAGCATATTTTAGTCTTATCTTGTTATCTTTAGAACAACTTACTATGCTTTATATCAAGTGTAGGCTGGACATGACTCGGCCCGGCCCAACAATTTAGGTAGCGGATCGTGACATGTTTTTAGTGGTGGCCCATGCAGGTCGTGACTAAATTGTTTGGTTACGTCATTGTACCAAACATGCTTGCAATTAGGAACTTAAGGTAATTAGACAACATTAGGAGTGACGCTTAAAACACCTAGAGGAATACTAGGATTGCAACATAGGAAACACATCACATCATATGCTCGCTATTATAATTAGATTTTTTTGTTTATGATTGTTTACTTTAAAGAGTCCTTATAAGTCCTTTTATTTATTTAGATGGTGCTCACCCGCTCATCCCAGTATGTCACACCTGAGAATGGCACACTCCCTATCCAGTCGATTGACCAGTTGACCGATACACCTCCACCTCCACCTACCATACTCCCCTACTCCACAAATCTACCAACCCATATGTCTCCACCACCTTCCACATCACAGTCCCAGCAGGACCCGATACTCCCACCACCACCTATTACTATACCTGCCCAGGCTTCCGTCACACTCGACGGGAACAACTGCTCACTCTGATCCAGGGGTTCCTAACGACCCATCAGGAGCAGACCATCCTACTCCGCCAGAGCATGGAACGTTCTGAGGAACGTACCGTGGTTCCACCACCTGTAAAGTTACGGTAGAGAGCAGGGACAATCAAGGACTTCATGGGTCTGAACCCCAAGGAGTTCTTAGGAACCGAGGGCATCGTAGTAGCAGATGACTGGCTAGACTCGGTAGAGAGGAAGCTCCTTGGAGATAGGTTGCCGAATGACCTCCAGGTCGAGGCAGCAGAATTTCTGCTAATAGACTTGGTAGGAGTTTGGTTCCGGAATGAGCCGCTATTCGCGAGATGGAAGGCCACTTGGGATCAGTTCAAGACCCAGTTCAAGAAAAAATTCTTTTCGACCACCGCTAGGGTAGCCTTTGTCACTACAACATTTCTAGTTTGAGGGTATTTTTGTTATTTTTATGGTAATTTGAATTTATTAGAATTTATTTGAATTATGGGAATTTTTAGGATTTATTTGGAATTGTTTGGAAGAGGGTTGACTAGGTTGATTTTGACTAGTCTTGACCCTTGTAGACCAACCTAGAAGCTAACCCTAGTTAGTATGGACTTGGTTAGATTATATGACTCTAGTCTAACCTAAGCTAACCCTTAGTTTGGTCAATAGACTCTAGTTAGCAATAGAAATTAGAAAGTCATAAGTCATGACTTATGATTTAGAACCATTGATAAATCAACTAAAGTCATAGCCTTGTAGATTGGCCCAAAGCCCAAGAAATAACAAAACCCTAGCCCTAGACTTAATTGCCGGACACCCTATCCTCATTGGGAACCCCACTCTATAAATACTCTCTTAGTTTTAGGGTTGCCTCTTTTAGGAAAGATCAAGTTTAGAAAGAGGTTTGTTCCTATTTCATTTAATCCATAGAAATTCTATTTCATGTCCTTTTTCATTCAATCTCTTCCATTAGGTTTTAATATACCTATACTTGCTGTTATTGGAGTTTTATTTCAGTTTGTTATTGATTTGTTGGATTGGGATATCAAGGAGAGGAGCTCAACAAAGGGGGTTTTTCTAGAAAGTTCATCTATAGGTAACTTCTTCAATACTCATTGAAATTTTGATTTCTTTATACATTTAGGAAGCCCTAGTAGTCCCCTAGGTGGTTGCATTGGTTTCATGTCGAGTTTCATAGGTTTCGTGGCCATTTTGGACACGTATCAAGAACCCACAGTAGGTGTTTGATGAAATGTCCCAAAGGACATTTCGACCTATTTTCTAGGAAGCTTTTGAATAGGAATCTAGGTCTTGTTATTGCTTATTGATTTTTGTTTCTCTGAGGTGATGATTGTGTCGTGTCGTGTCATTTTGGACACGTGAACCCAAAGTTTCTGACTGCGCAGCAGTCCCCTGCTACTCGAGGGCTGTAGCGGACACGACACGCGATATTATGACACGAGACTCGACACGCACCATGGGGGTAGTAACTGACACACCACGTGTCAAGTCTCATGTGTCCACGTGGCATGTCGAGAGAGATATCAGTGTCGTACTGATTTTTCACTGTGTAGTGCACACGAGAAATCGAGCACTGATACGGCTCTGTAGCTTCGGACACGACACACTAGGACACAATGTAGGATGTTGGACATGTAGCTAGAACCTGGGCGAACCTAGGGTTGCGAGCACGAGGCCTGGTTTGGCCTGTGTCGGGTGCACGACACGCGTGCACTCGTGCACGATGTTGTGTCTGTTTATGTGTTCGATGTGTGTCTGTTTGGTCTTTTCGCCTTGGACACGTCGTATCTCATTATAATAGGACACAAACTATATACTGGACACCAATGCATGTTTTGTTCACACTTACCAACCAATATTTTTATGTATAACTCGTTTTAGTTTGTTATTTTCCAAATACTTCTGGAATTACCTATATTGACAGTTTGGTTAAGGTGTGTTTCCAGTTTTAAAAATTAATTTTGGCAATTGTTTTAGCCTACTTAATCACTGTTTATTGCATGTTTTACAACCTAATATAGTTTATCTATATGTAATCTAGCTATATGTCAATTTTGGTTTGATTTTGTGGGAGTTGAGTTCAAAACTGAACTTAGAATCTATAGGCTGAAAACTGAGATTTCTATGGAGTGTGTTGATGTTTTTAATGTTGTATAAACCTGGGAATGTTTAGAAATAAAGACTAAAATCTGGGAATAAGTGTTATGGCTAAAAGCTGAGACTTCAATGAGGTGTATTGATGTTTTTTTTGTGTAAACTGAGAGTGGGGTGGCTGTTTGAAAAACTGGAAAAGGGTCTGCCCTATCTAAACTGTGAACTGATTTTCCCCTTCCTATTTCTGTTCAGTCCATGCCTCACTCATTACTCACTCACAGTTACACACACACACCAACACATCCTTCACTCCATTGAAAACACACACTAGCCTTGACACCCTATCACTCACTCTCACACACTCACACAGTTTACACAACCCATCCCTCACTCCTTAACCCACACACACACTATTTCTCTCATACACACACCTACACACTCTCTCTCTATTATATCTTGAATGCCAAGTTATGTATGTATTATATATTATGTAGATATGTGGGTACATATATGTAGGTTTATGTATATAGTATGTATACATTATAATATATGTAATGTTTACCTATGTATAATGTTGAGCCTATATAATATATATATTAATAATATATATATTATATATATATATATATATATTAATACCATATATATATCTATATCTATATATAATATATATATATATATATATATATATATATATATATATATATATGTGATATTTCTAATAGTGCACTATAACCTATGTAATGTACACATATAGGTAATACGTAGGAATGCCAACTAACATGTGTAGTTGTTCTAGATAGTCTAGTAGTGTGTGTACTAGCTAGTGTAGGTTGAGTGACCTATATAGAATAATGTAGTCTAGTATAGACTAGTTTGACCTAGTTTAGACTTTTAGACCTAGTTTGACCATAGTTGACCAAGTTTGACTTCTAGGGTTGACCAGAGTTGACCGAGAGTTGACTTTGGCTTAGATTGACCTAGACTATGTAGAGTGCATAGTAGAACTTCATTTTACCATTTTAGACTTGTTGTGACTTGTGCTTTCTGATTAGGAGTCAGACACCACTCTCGGACAGTACTTTCATATGGACACTCAGATACCAGACGAGTACATTCTCTGATCATTTCACC